>JAOUZG010000273.1:2762671-2801600 GCA_026289955.1 Argiope argentata
TATATATATATATATATATATATATATATATATATATATATATATTTGTAAATAATGAAAATAATTAAGTAATGAATTGAAAATTATCTTTGACGTTAAAATTAAATTTTTTGTAAAGAAAAACTTGAAACTACTTAATTATAATATATGAATTAAATTTCTAATAAATTTCTAATTAGTTAAGTTTATTTATATACCGAATCGGTCATTCAGAAAAAACCTTATTACTATACTATCCGAAAAATATTGTTTTTACCCAAATTAAAAGTACATAGCCAGAAGTATATGTATAATAAATGGTAATTTTTAAAACAATTTTCTTATCTCAATACTTCTTCCTTTCCCCATGACTTTATTTCCTTACATACCTTCTTTTAGTGAAACTAAGTAGCGATCCCATTCCTTTATTTTTGTTGTTAGTTCCTTATTTTTTAAATTTATTTCACTGTTAAGGTAATGGCAGAGCTTATTTTAAAGAACCAGCTAATATGTTGAAAATTTATCTGTTAGATGTATTAACGTTAATTCTTAAAATTTAGACAAATCAAGATATTCTGTACCATCAAGTGACAATTTTGAAATTCCGATTCTTGTGCCCAAATTTATTTCTAAACGTATTTCATTTTTCTTCTTAGATTGAATGCTGTTAATATTTTGAAATTCATGAAAATTTTGAAATCGCATATTTTTCTAGAATAAAAATTTTTACTTAATAGTTATAGTTACAGAATAGGTGGACTACAGATTTAAATAGACTTTAATAAATGTCTTGATTAAAAACTTTATTAAATCTTTAATTAAACAATTAACTAAAAGCTCCATAATTCATAAATTAGATTATTAAAACAGAGACAAATTTAGAATGAGAATTTTTAAATGATTAACAACTGAATCGTAACTTGCTGAATACAGCGAAATTAATTCTTCATATGCAAGACGTGCATATCCATAAAATATAACTGTTATTCCTTTTTCTCCTGTTCTTAAGTACCAGTATTTTACTATATTGCAACTAAAAATCCTTAAAAGGATTCTTATGTAAACTTTTAAGGGTTAAATAACTTTAAAAACATTTTTCAATAAGAAACATTTTTACTATGTGCTTCTGTCTAAGCTTACACAAAAAATCGTTTTTATTTTATTGCCCAATTATTTGTTTCCATTGAGTTATAATAAATTTAAAAGATAAAAAAATATTTTACAATAATTTTTGGTGTTTTTCTAATAATTAAAAAAGCTTACAATACTTAAGTAGTAAAAAATAAAATAAAATATGCATCATTTTATATAATTATAAATTTTTAATATACAAAAGTAACTGTTAACATGATAAAGGGAAAAGTCACATTGCAACAATGATTAGACATAAAAAAAATTTAAATTTAAAGAAATAAAAAAATTCTATAAATCTTACAAATCATTAAAAAATTGTAAAAGAAATTTCTAAACACACACAATTGCTTTACTGAAAAAAATTTAATCATTTAATCTTTCTCTACTTCTAGTTTTTAATATTTCCTTATTATTAGTGTAATTATTTACTTCATTCTTTTTCTCAAATTCATAGTAAGATGGTTGCTCTACAAATTAATACATTAACTCATAATTAGTTTGTCAAATAGGAATATACTGTAATTCTACCACTAACATATGAAAGCAGAAAAATTCTGAACTTTGCGCTACAGAATAAAATGCTACAGAAATAAATTAATGGTAGTGGAACTACCCTTAATGAAAAAAGTTGCGGACTTCATAAATATCAATTTATGAAGGAATTTAAAACATTTTTCATCTTTTCGTACTGACATCGAAACAATAATTTCCCTATTCCCAAGAGTCTGTTTTTTTAGCTGCAATGTTGCTGCTTGTAATATCTTGAATACTAAAAGTTTATATTTTATCTTAACCAAGCATGTATAGTGGTTTATTTTACAAAAAATTACTTGATTCCAAAGAAGTGCATTGTTTTAAAAGATAACTGCTGAACAGTTGCAAGTGTCAGTCAATATGCTTAAGAAAAACAGCGTTTTTATTCAGTTACGAAATAAAAAATGAGACCTTCTCTTATTTTTCTTCATTGGAGGTGGAACCTGTCAACTTGAACACGATCTTGCTGTCATGGATGTTGTGCTTCTATATAACATCTCAAATTTTAATTAAAGTTTCACATGGATATTTTTCTTATATTTAAAATTTGTAAAAAGAATAATTTTTTTGAAATGAATATATATATATATATATATATATATATATATATATATATATATATACTCCTAATGATGCTGAACATGTAACAGCACGAATTTTCTCGGTTAATCCATATTGGATTAACAGATTGCTCTATTTTTGAGATGGTTGAATTAAATGTGAATAAAATAAAAGAATCAACTAAAATCTGCATAAGAATTTTCGTAAATTTTTATAAATCGACTAAATTTAATACATCAGTGGGAAAATATGAGACTTAAAAAATAATTAACTAAAAGAATTCAAACAATTCTTTAAAAGTGCATGCAATATTACTTAACTGAGAATATACACAAATTAGAAATATTCCATTGCCACCTGATCCTACAATTACTGAGAATCTTTCCACTATAATAACATTTTTCTGCACTTTCAAAAGCAAATTCATAACCTAGCTATACTGTTGCTCCAATACAATACATTCCGAAAAGTATACATTGGTATTATGTAAGCAAGTAATGACTATATTTTAAGAAGAAATACATATAAACCAGGTAAGTTAATGTATTAAAATATTATTAAATTCTATATATTTTAAAAAGTGAAATTTATTTCGATTGTGTATAGTTTTAATCTTGTTCTAGATTATTTATTACGATTTAATAATAGTATAAATCCCTTCGAATTATATAGTAGCGTTCCGTTACCGATTTAGAGTTTTTTCACAATTACCTAGCAGAATCATAGCTAAAATAGTAGTTTAGATATTACAACTATTTTTAAATTTGACTAGATATATTTGGTAAAATTATCAAGCAACAAACATTAATATTTTTATATACAGATTCATCTTCAATAAACTCATTATTCTAAAAAGATTGATTTTCATTAAATAAGTGTTCATATTTTATGAAATATAAAAATACAAAAATTAATACCAGAGCATCAATGGCATGAAAATTCCGAAATTTCTGTCTAAAAATAAATGCATGGACTATAAAAATTTGATAATACATGAAAAAATGCTTTCTTCTACAGTAAATCTCGAAAACAAGATGTTCATACGAAGCCAAATTACTTGCCGTGAAATATATTACAATTGTTTCCACACACTGCATTCCAGATGGAGCAAAACCTTAAGATATATGCCATGCATGGTTAGTAATTCCATAGATTTATCATTGCTTCTCAACCTTTGAATAAATTACTTTTATGGCAAGAAAATAAAGTTATGGCATACTATATTTTCTTTTCAAGTTCAATGTCCTAATAAATGGTCGGGATGGAAAAGGAAAGATGGATTGTTGTTTCTTATTATTTGTCAAACCTATATAGAAATTTTTAAGCTATAAATGTAAGTGAAAGGTAAATAATGTGGAATTAAGTATCAAATAATTAACTTCAAATTTTATTTGTAAAATTTCAAGTCTTGAAAAGAAGTGAATTTATTTAAATTTGCATCTGAGTATAAATGTAAAAGTGTTTTTACATTTGTTCCCCCAATGGGTATTGTCAAGGTAAGCTAAAAACAAAACTGACAACTTTCTTAAGTTTATTTTTTGATTTTGATTCACCGTAAAACCAAAAAAAAAAATTGTTTCGTAACATTTTATTCTACTATACGAGGATTCCATATCATAATTAATTTTCATATCGTTAATATTACAAAATTTTTAAAGTTGAGTAGAAAGTAAAACATCAAGAATATATTTTTAAAAATATAAGTCATTTAAGTTTATTTAAATTTAATTTTTTTAAATTTAAATTATATGTTATGATACTTACTGTTTAGTTAATGAAAGTAGAGTAGCGCAAATAATGGGAAGGTATTTTTTCAAGTTGGTAAATTGTTCCATTTGGAATATCAGTAATAAGATAACAAAAAGTTGACTTACTTTTTCTTAGATGAAAGGGAGCATTAAGATATGAATCAGTGGTTGCCATTTTAATCAAGTAAAAAATAATCAACATGGTTATAATTATGGACCTTATAATAACTTAAAATACTTTATAACCTAACATACATAATATATTTTATGTAAATATACTTTAAAATATCACCTTATTGATACTGGGAAAAAAATCAACCACGTTTCAGCATACAAACTTCTTTTTATTAAATACAAAACAAGTCTTCAATTAGGAAAACTGCAATAAATATGCAGACATATTTATGGTAGTTATATAATGTTTATAGTTTATTCAACTTTGATTTACTAATACATTCGCACTGAATTCAATGGACGAATATTCGGCTAATACGATTGCGAATGGAAAATGTATTCATTGTTTGCAATAAGTAAGGCATCTTTGGCGATTAATTACTGGCATGTAGGTTATGTGCAGAACCGATTTCCTTCGGACATTCGCTCATTTTAAATGATTAAGTATAGAGTAATATTATAACTTCCGTAGTTCGAAAACACATTTCTTAGCAATATTAACTTATTATACATTAGAATCCCAATTTTAAATGTAATAAATACATTTAGAACTGAAGGTGACAGCCAGCTTAAAAAATAGATAAAAAGAAACGGATAATTTTTTTAAAAAAAATCCACATTTTGAAATAAAAAAGCGCAGACCAGCTCTTAATGATTAATGATATAATGAAATAATTTATATGAAGTAACTTCGTTTGTAGAATATAAAAGAAATGAATAATTTCGATTCATTTTGATTTTTTAATTATTTTATTTTGAGCTACGGTCAAAAAATAACGACAATTTTACTTCCTGCTTATTCTAAGTTGTTGATTTTTCATTCCAACATGAGACTTTTGGGATACGCACATGAGGTTTATCTTGCACTAAACAGACATTTGATTTATAATGTCTAGTGTAACACCAGCACACTATAAAAATAATACTGTTTATGAAATCGATTTATCTCTAGGGTAATAATATTTCCCAAGTTATAAGGAACGAAGAAAATAATTTGGAAATGAAAGTGTTACTTCTGAACTAGACGCAGCTCCCGTCGAACCCAGATTTTCGATGAAATTGCTGTAATCATAGTTTTATGATGAGTGATGGGGTTTATTCATAGTCTAAATATGCACAGATGATTTTAAAAATCAAGAAGTTCAATGCTTTAAACACAAAACATTATATAAGTTTATTACACCAGTTTAAGACCTGTATTTATATTTCTGTCATAGATTTTTCAGGGGGAATATATTGCCTTTTTCTCAATTTCTGCTTCAGAGAGGCTTTTAGTTTAAATTAAATGTGTGATGATTAGAAATTTCCTTGAGGAAGAATGGAGGCGTGAAGAACAAAAGCTTCAAGTTTTGAAACAGAAAATATACAACAATTTTAAAAAACTTTCAGCATATATCGTTAAACTCCATTAAAAATTTTTTAATATAAAATAAAATGTATAACGGTTTATCTCTTTGTTTCCGATATTTAAAGTATTAATTAACTAACAAAATAAATACATTTTTAATTCCCTAGTAGTCGTCTTGCACCAAATAGAAATAGTTCCTTTTCATTTCGTTTTATCTAAACCTTTTTCTGGTAGAAAACTCAGAGGAATCCATCGGTAATAATAGCATTTTATATAAATGAGGTTTTTCATCTAAATTTGTCTTAAATATCTAGAGTTTGCAGCATCACAAATGCTTTTCTTTACATCATTTAGAACTGTAGGATTTCAAAAAAGAAAACTAGGTTGCGAAAATCTAGTTTACGAAAATAAAAAAGTTTATTATTCTCGTTGGAATTTGAAACTCACCCGCGTCACCACAAAAATACAATAAATTCTTCAAAATTTCCTTGAAGTATATCATTTGGTATTATATTCTTTGCTTTAATGCTGTTTATAGTTACCTCTGTTTTAGAAGCACAGTATTGTAATGAATAATACTGTAATTTTTTTAATTGAATAAAATCTTTTAGAGAAAAAGATACAAATAATTGGACGTTTTAGTTTTAAAACAATTTCTACTACACTTTCTACAGAAGATCTGAAATGATTAAAAAATGAATTGATATATTTAATTGCTATAAAATATCTCATGGGTAAAAAGTGGTAAATATATCTTATGGGTAAAAGACAGGGTACATTTAGTTTATTGGAGATCACTTCACATGATTGTGTTTAATACCATCCCCTCAGTATTAGTCCTGTTAGCGTAATGTAGTATGGAGAGGGAGGTGCAAGATTTGGTGTCGTCCTTGCCATCTGACCGAAGCTCAAAATTCCGCGTTCCCACCCAAAATAGTAATAGTCTTACTTTATAACGGGCGTTAATATAACTAAACCAAACAACCTTAAGTATTAGCGAAATCCTCTTATTTCGAGCTAATATATTCAAATGTGGGTAGTTATAGTTTTCTATGCTTATCACTATATCGTTTAATGCTAGTAGATTAGGAATATAGAATAGGTCGATGCTCCGTTTTCAACTCAAAAATTTGCGTTTATTAAATGCCCTACTCCATGTGTTAGTAAAAATCTTATATTATTTCCCTGGTCCGACATTATTTCTCCCATGGACTGGGGTTTGCATTCTATTGTCAAGACTAGGGGCAGTCTGAATTGATTTAAAGGGATAGTTATGCAATCAAATCTAATTTGAAATCTATTGAAAAGTCATACATTATTGCTGTAAGCGATTAAATTATGGAATAAGAAAAAAACTCAGCGGGTTGTTACGTATAAATCTGAGATTCTTAACAGTAATAAACATCTGTCTAAAAAGAATCTATCCAATGCTCCGGAGCAATTGAAAATTTTATAATCTCCTCAAAGTTAATTAGAACATTTTGAATTATCCTGACTTGTTTTGTGTGTGTGATCAAGAACAGGCAATAAATAGTAATAACACCGACTTCAGAAAATTGTTTTGAAGAAAACCCTACATTGAATATCTAAATGAGACAAACATTTAATATTTTCAAGCCAATGCAATTTTTTAAAAAAAACAATATAATTACGAACAATACGCGTAAAAAAATTTAAGGAATAATTGTCAAGACGAAACAATGAATTGTTCAGTTACTACTTTTGAAATGATGACGATCTCGTGTCCGTTTTACAATGGAAATAGGGGGCGCAGTCGTTTCTGAAGGTACAGACCCCTGAGCTCCCGAGGGCAGAAGTCTGACATCTAGCTCCAATGAGGATGACACGCACACGTTCTCTTGTACAGCCTCTTTTTACAAAGGGGGGAGGGCACATGCACACAACTCACAGATGGAACACAGAAGGACAACCATGCCCTAACCGGGACTCGAAACCGGGACACACAGATCACGTGGAAGACGCAATTCATCTGTGTCAGGATGCCGGCTACACCTCTTCAAATAAAATATTGATAACCCTGAGATTGATGTATTTTCTTCCTCTTTTGATTTGATAATCAATCTGTAATTCAATAAAAATTCTTTAGTTCGGAAAGAGTTATATTGTTACAAGCGTGCGAGTGGCACGAAATGCGACAAAAATGGCGACGTTTGGCGAGGAGCCTCGCGCCAGCTTTATTGGTTTGGCGAAAGGAATAGTCTAGTAGCCGCTGGATTGTGCGCGTTGTTTTGAGAATTTTCACGAGATTCGGTGCACGCGCTTCTTCGGCTATATAAGGACGAGTAGCCGGAGTGAGTGAGTTAGTTCAGTTTAGTTATTTGATCGAGTTAGTTAGTAGTTATTTTATTTCTGTGCTGTTCTATGAATATATAGAGTTCATTGAGAGTTCAGTTAAACTTCCATTTTCTGTTAATTTTTCCATTCTCATTCTCTATTCTGTTCCGAGCTATGGCAGAGGGCAGTTTTACGGATCAATGGGATTTTACCCTGGAACGAGTGCAGATCCCAACGGCATATGTCCCGACTCGTCCTTTTAAGGATCAGTTACGAAAGGGCGGAGATTATGAAAGAGTGGCCGCGAAAAGAACTTGCTACGATAATCCTCCTGACAGCGAAATAGATCAAACGGAGCCACGCAACACAATGTGCCAATGTGACAATTGTGTAAATATCAAACTTACAAAAGCAAAAATTGACCAGCTTCAATCTCAACTAAACATCGCGAATGGCCTCATAAATAAGACTCCGCTTCACGGATTCAGAGGAGTTGAATACCACCAGCAACTCAACATTGCCAAAGAAGCCCAATAAGCACGGGGACATCTCTTTGGTGAGCATAAATCTCTTTTAGCCATTGGCTGCTTAATAGATAAACCTGCCGAGGATTTTAAATTATCCCCAAAAAGAAAGTCAGCTAAACCCCCGGAAACTAATAAAAAAGTTAATGCTATAGAGACTAAAAATAGATTCGAACCATTAACTAATGTAGAAGTAGAAACCCCAGTAGAGGACTCCCCTGAACCAATTGTTAAAATCCCCCCCACTAATGTTAAAACTGACTAATGATTATGGTAAAATCCTGAAACTAATTAATGAAAAATTTGGCATTAAAAATAACGTCCTAACCAACACCTTTATTAAAGTTTATCCGGAGTCTATTGATAACCATAGAGATCTCCAAAAATTCTTTACAGAGAACGAGATTACGATTTTTAGAGAACGATTTTTAAAATCTTCGGAGAACGTAGGACACCGGAAATAAAATTACACGAATTTAAAGATTTTTTTTATTTCACAAATTGAACAAATTATATTAACCTTAGTAATTAAAATAATATCTAGAATTACAATTAATATTTTTTTAGCATCGGTTACCACATTCTTTTTGTTTTACAACCTTGGTCATAACTTCTCATTTGTAAAAACAGTACTTACTAAATTCCCAAGTATAATAAAAATTTGCATTTTGATTCAAAAATTACTCAAATACAAAAAATAACAAAAAATAAATAAATACAAAATATAAAAAATATCTAGAAGCAATAAGCTGGAGTTACATCAAAAATTTCTTATTTTAATACAATAAAATGTTTTTGATTTTTTCGCTTTTTTTAATAGCAGGAAGATACTGCTTTTAAATAAGTTTAATAAATCATAATATATAAATATCATTTTGTGCTGATCATGATATAAAATTCATAAATTTACAGTTAAAATAAACGTGAGGTAGAAGAGAATTGCATCAGCAGAAACTTAGCCTTTGTGTTGATCTGTAATATTAAACTTAAGAATTAGGAAAAATGTATTTAAAAATTTGCTTTTATTTTTCACAATATTTTATTTTGATTTATAAAATAAAATTATAAAGTTAATATAGCTGAATAAAGTAAAAAATACAATAAAATTCGAAAAGGAGTTTATTTTTATTTTGTGTAAAATGATCGCTAAAATGTTTATTGATTTAATAAATTCAATAAAGATTACTTTCGCAGAAGTGTAGAATTACAATTTCTTATTTTTAAAAGTATATTAAGGTTTTTGATGCTCCAAATTTTATTTTAGCACGTCTATTTCTCGAAGTTCCCGAAATACCAAGTTATCAAGTTTTTGGAAACTTAAATGTTTCCAAATTGCTGAATCCTAAAAATGTGAGGTAGAAGAGAATTGCGAGTGTAAATACCAGATATTTTACAAAATAAGAAGGCATAAGCAAAAAATAAATATCAATAATGCAAGATTTTAGCGCGACGAAAGGAATTCTTCCACGAAACCACCACACGGTAAGTGAGGAAATCCTGGTTAGTTAAGTAAATGCTTTTCAAGAACACCGAGTCCCGAGTGCGGTTTGTCAAAAACCGTTTTTTCAAGCCTGAAACGTAAATAAACGATAAACGCTTTGAGTGTTTTTAAAAATACATTTTGAGAAGAGGAAGCGATACGAAATGAGGAATGGAATAAGGATAGGGACAAGTCTAAATGGGAGTGTTATTACACCTCCCCGAATTTGCATTGCTAACGAAAGAACACTTTGGAATGGTGCCAAGGCGGCAAAATGTGTTTCTCTGACTGTATCGGGATGCTGAGAAAGTATTTGCAAGAATAGGCGAAAAATGCGAAGCACTGCTATCGGAAAAAGTTTTTCCAAATAACAAAAACATCCTGTTTTCCGGACTAAGTGAAACATCGAAGAAATGTTTTTTCACGCATGAAGGAAACGTGTTACATCATATTTACAAATACTAGCTGGTGTTTAAAACTATAAATATTTAAACACTAGCATTTATCAAATAATTTTCGAGCTTGGCTAGAATATTATAAATAACAAAACTCACGAATAAAAAAATTAAAATTTAAAATTCACTGGACATGCTTCAAAATATCAAAAAAGCAAAATGCATGTAAATATATACAATATCAATAAATATGAGGATTTTTTAAGTGCATAAAATTATTCAAATCGATTTTTAAATAAACATTTGCCATTTAGTGTTCATGAAAAGCTTAAGAGTTTAAATAAAAATTAAATAATTTAAATATAAAATGTTTAATGAATTTCTTTACAAAGCTTTGTATAAGCATCGATAAGCTCTTGAAATTTCAAAATTTAATTAAAAAAACGCATTATCATCTAAATAAAAATATTTCAATTTTCAAGTCAAGAAAATATGATTTATAGAAATTGTCTTTAGATATTTTGTTGTAATAAGCAATCGTGACTTTGAGATATTATTTTTAGAAAATTCTAAAAAAAAATAATTTTTTAAAATTTATTTTTTAGATTTTTTAACCATATTTTATTTTATAGACAAAGCAGTAAATTTAAATTCAATGACAATGTTTTTTAAATAAAGTGAGATAGTAAATTAATAGTAAAACGAATAAAAACACTGCATTAAAATATAAAGAAGCATTCTTTACAAAACTGTTCTCATATACATTGCAGATATACTTTTATAAACTTATAATTGATATTGAATTTATAATTACGATTGATAATGAATTGAAGCAACATAGCGTATAATTTAATTGTAGACATAATAGAACCTTCAAAAAAAATCTTCTATTTTTTATTATAATTTAAGAAAACATTCCGTGTTTCGTTCCGAATGTTGGCAAATTTATTCTTGGATAAACTAAGCAGCTGTCTTGAGCCGCTAGATTGAAGAGATGGCAAAGGAAGATTAAACTAAATCTTTTTCTCTTGCCGGCACATAAATAACAGTAAAAAGAACAATTTCAAAAAAAATTGCTAAGTGTTTGGGCAACAATATAAGTTTAAATACAATTATTTAAATTATTGTTAAATAAATTATGATGAAATATCTGAATATTAGTTATAAAATGGACAAAATATTTTCATTTGAAAGTTCTATAAAACTATTTTTATTTTTATATTTCTGTGAAATTTATTATTTCCGTATAATTATTTTTAATAATTAAATAAAAACAATTATTCATGATTCAAAAAAAATGTTTTTAAAACGAATAATTATAATAAATATATATAAAGTGGATGTCTTGACATTTTTCAAAATCTATTTAAATGAATGATTTACCCAGTGATTAAATTAAAAACATCTTGGAATGTGAAATTAGATTGATCTTTCATTAAAAGAGGAGGAAGGGCCCTTAATTTATATTATCTACAGAAGCCAAAGAATTTCAATGTATAAGATTTTTTTTTAGTTTTAACTATAATTTAATATTGTGCTACAAAGACCCGCACTAAATAGGACCTCATTTAAACTTATCATTTCTCTCTTCATAAAAGCAATATAGCGATTATTAGGTAAAAGTAATTTTTAATTAAAATTTTCCTTCAGAATACTTACTATATTACATGACTTAGGAAGGAATTTGTAAACTTCCATGGTGATAAGGCAATTTGCAACGCATGGCTAACGTATCATGCATAAACTTAAGTTTATAATCTATTCGATTAAAGTCGCTGTGTCAATTAATAAATTAAGGTACTTTAGCTTATTAATAAGTAAAGGTTTAATGAAAGCTGTCTGCGAACAGAGTAATTAGATAAATACAAGATCTAATTACTCTGACCAGACCTTGCAGACCTTGAGGATATTATATTATTTTGAAAACTCATCTGATCTCTAGGCATCATGTATGCCAAAAAAAATTTTATAAAAAATTTCATAAAAATAATTTTATAAATTCAAATTCTACAGCTTTTATTCAAAACATTTTCAAATTAATATCAAAATTTCTTAATTCCTTATATCCTGCTGGCACTTAATGCTGGATTTATTAATTTAATATTTGTAATTTTGCCCATTCTCGAGAATATGGAAAATTTAGTCCTGAAGGTAGAAATCGACATTTTTTTATTATTAATTAAATTCATCAGGTCTTCTTTAATGCATTTATATTCTCTTACTCCATTACTCTGCATCAAATGTCCTCTAATGATGCAGAGACAAAATTGGAAATATTAGTAAATTAATAAAGGAAGAAAAAAAACAATATAATTAAAAATAATTACTTATATGATTTATCAAAACATTTTGAAAGGAAAACTTACAAAGATAAAATATTTGAAATTATTATTAGAATTGTATAAAAGATAAAGAAAAAAAAATTTTTTTTTTAAATATTATCATTATAATGGCAATTTAAATCAGATTTATTTTAAATCTCAATGATATATTTTCAATACATTTTAATTCTCCCATCACGAATTGAACACGATCTATCCATATCAGAGCTGTTATGAAAATATATTTTATCACTAATTCTTATTCAGAGAATTTAATTAAAAATATACAGTTTTTTTTAAAGAATATGGATAATCTCGATGATAGAAATGACAAATATTAAAGTTAATTATATTTAGGAAGTTCTAATGGTATAAAAATTATTTTATAACCATTATTTTTATGCATAAATTGTTAAGGTATAGACTTTTTGGACCTGTAGAATATAATGGTCATTAGGTAAAAATAGTTTCTTAATTAATTCAATTCCCTAATTAATTTCCATTTTTGATTTTTCTTCTGAACAGAAACACTGTAGTTTTCATTGAGGGTTAGCTAGGATTCTTATTGTAATTTATAGCGTATTTTTTCAAGCATTTCAAATAGTTTATTATGAGATATGATATTAAATGTAAGTGCATAAAAGTCTTGTAAAAAAATTTTCTATGACATTAACAAAGGAAACGAACACAATAGTATTCATTGCGGGAAACTTAAGACTTTTATTGTGTAAAAAAACGTATACATTAAAAACATTTGGAATAGCTAATTATATAATAGAAAATGATATTAAATACAGGTGCATAAAAAATCTTGAAAATTTTATTGGTTTTTTTTCCCATTAGATTAACAAAGGATTTTATTAAAGAATTGGACATTTTATCTCTGTATATATTATTTTTCTCATATGAAAGTTTGCTATCAGTAATGATTTAATGCTTTTTTATTTGATTTTTTGAGACCCTATACATAGGAAGACTGTATGGAAACGCAGGAAGACTGATATTTGGAAAGCGAAAACCATGATGATGAAGAAATGGTAAAGAAATTTGATAAAGATTTTTACTCTCTTAATAAGAAATGGTGTTTATGGAGATAGAGGAAAAACATATTTAATTATTCATTTTTGGTTTTTAACAAATACTTATGATTTGAGGACTGTTTCGGAGTAATCAAAAATAATAATGTTCATATGTTTGAGAAACAGAAGACGTTCGCAATGATCAAATGAATATGACAATTAAAAAGAGCCAGATCGGAAAAATATCGATTTATTTTGGCGATAACTGATAATTTGTGAGAGCCTTAAAACTTAAATAACGAATTCCTATTCTTGGATTTCTTAAAGCAGAGTACATTCCAGAGGAAATAACTGAATAAAAGACTGTAAATAGTAACCTGTAAGTCCTTCACAGGTCACTTGTCATTCAATCAATTTTACTTTTATAAAGTTTCATTTCCGACAAAAAGGAAAAGAATGATTTTTAAATTACTCCAAGCAGAAAACTTAAATTAGTTATGATAGTTTACATACGTTATTTCATTAAATAGTATATTAGTATTATTATTTCAAAAACCAATAAAAAATTACTTTTCGTTAATTGTGAACAAGGGGTAAAAGTGTGAGGATTAATTCGTTGTTGTTACCAGAACTAATATACATATTCCCGGTTCTCCCCCGGTAGTGTGAGGGAGGGGGAAATGGGGAATTTATATGTTAATTTCTAATTGAAATTAATTAAAAACTTACGTTTCAGAAAAAAAGGAACTGTTTGAGAGCCTGTTAGTACATGTATATGCAAACACATAATTATAAACCTATTTTCCATCTCGAAAGATCATTTTAAAATAAAAATGGCAAAGTCTACAAAATTCGTTTTTAATTTTCTATTTTATCCTGTTCTCACTCATTATAAAGTATGAACGATGGGGTAATTTGACTTAGGAAGTGTTGATTGCTCAATTTTAAGGTCCAGGTCACTTGCTGTGAAAATAGGCATGATATGGATGGTTGGACTCTGCGGTTAAAATTTTCGAAACCTTCCGAACCTAGATATCATTTTACATCAAAGAACGGTTAAATCTAAATAAAAATAGAAATAAGAGATAAATTCAGATTCCATTACTGATATTTATTAAATGAATTTTCTATTTTTAAAACAGAAATATATATTATATATATATATATATAACTTTATTAATGTTTGCAAAGAAAGTTTAATTATACATTATGATAATATACTCATTTTATTTCTAAATATAACTAGAATTGATTTCTATTTTATTTAAAAAATGTATTTTGTGCATTAATATTTTTTTATAAATTAATTACTTTTCATTGATAAGTTATTTTCCTTTTTATCAGTATGGTGGTTCTAGGATTGAAAACAAGTTAACGTTGACGCTTTGCTTTTATATCTGTTTTAAGAGCTTGCTATGCAATTGCATATCTTAAGATTTTGAGGTCACTTTTCAAACTGAATTTGGCAATCACTAAAATTCTATTTTCGCATTTTAAAGTATGTTTTCTCAACTTTCAAAGAAAGAGATAGTAAAATAAAGCTTGCATAAATTGTATCAAATATTTAATCTGAAAATAAATAGGCATTGTTAGTGTCATTTCTCTAATAATATATTATTTGAAAAGCTTTGAAAGAGTTTCATCGGCTAAAATTCGTAAATACAAAAAATGTAGAAATAGTATTTTTCGTTGAGAAACTTACAAGATCTTTAAATAGCTCATAGTTTTCATTTTGAAAAAGGAAAATATTTTGCCAGCAACTTAAAAAGGTGTAACGCTGTCGTGTTGTGCGAACTTTTCAGTTCTTTCGAAAGCTATTCGTTTCTTCGGTAATAACATTTGAAAGAGAAAACTCCATGACTTTCTGGCCATATTTGAAAGAAGAATATGTTAAATGTTATATTATTGAATGTGTTGGAAATGTACTACAAATCACGAAGGAATTCGCTTTCAGGTGAGAGATACTGGAAGCATAGGAAATAATAACAGGCATAAATCATCGCAACTCGGCGACGAACAGAAATTCAACCTCCACCTGGCGGTGATGAATGAATATTGAATCTTGAATTGAAGGAGACGTTCTTCAAATGCATAAATCCTTCTCCACTTCTTGTCCTTTTATTCTTTCATTTTTTACATTGTATTCCGAAAGGCAAAAAAGAATATAGAATTTACTACTACTAACAAAAAAGAGCATGGTTTCAGTATGAAAATATCCAGATATCTGAGTTGGTTCTTTTTATTTCGAATCAAGAAATCAAGAACAGAATAAATTTCGAACATATATGGATTTAATACTCGTAAATAGTGAAATAGATTAATTTTAGCTAAAAGGATTTAAAACATCTACTTCAATGAGAGTTAATGTATATTTTTATTTCTTTGGGAAAAAATAACGCAAAATTAGAAGTTCAAATCTATGTATATAAACGCTAACGTATGTGGCACAAAAATAATTTTTATTTCTTATTGCGCAATGGCAGCAGTGAAATGTAAGCATATTGAAGCAAGAGAATTTCAGCATTTTGATTTTTTCAACGTTTGTACAGTTGCACATACTTAACACTTCCCTAATTTAATAAAATTATTATTTTATAGATGAACGCCATGTCAAAAATTTCATTCAGTTGAAATCTATAAAAGAAATAAATAATCGAAAAGTTAAATAATTAAGATTGCAAGTAGGCTTGACCATCATTATGGAAACTCAATGTGATTTACCTAATGGAAACAAATGATTTTCAAAATTATTAATTTCTCAAAAAGTTTTTTGCATTGTATTTAGCCCTTTCTCCATCCTCTCTTTTCGGCGAAAATTTAGGTTTTCACTTTGTTTTTCGCCGCATTAGAGCAAACGAAAATTAAAACTCAAATAAATAAACATCTACAAATTGTTTTAAAATTTTAAAAGTTACAAAAAGTAGAAGAACGCTTGAAGAGCGTTACGATTGTCCATCAGTAGTTTTATTAGAATGCGCTAGACGTGTTAGGGACAATGAACAGGTTAAATTCAAAACAATTAATATAAAAAATAATTTATTTTAAATCAACTCCTACTTCGTATATTCGGAAAAAAATTTTTTGTTCCTTTTTATTACATTATTACACTTATTGTTCTCGTGCTCCGCTTTACAACAGAAGGAGGGGTTCAGTAGCTTCTGAGGGCATTGGTCCCCTAAGAACCCGTATTACGATCACCTTTGACTCTGTACCCCTAGTTTTATAACTCTCGACACAGTGAAATTTGCGACCAGGTTCGAACTCGCAGCACAAGGGATGCGAATCCAACGTCCTACCAACCAGACTATCCAAACCTAACAATTATAAATACTATAAAAATCTATTATGATGGAGATAAAGTTAGTTCTTAATTAATAGAAAATTAAGGAATTAATATTCGAAAAAACTGCATTAACCTCAAATGCATCCACCACAAGTTTAAAAAAAATTATTTGAACTTTATAGAATGAATAGAAAGTATTTTATTAAAACTGAAAATTTGACTTTAATATATATATATATATATATATATGTACAGGGAGAATGTGAGCTAATAGTAGGAATAGAAAAATACCCCAGTAATAATATCAAATTAATTTCTGTGTAGATTCTTTCCCCTTTACTTTTAATAAGCTTTTCAAATTTATTATCAAATATTTTACGATATTTTTGATATAACGTAACTAAATCTTATCTATCAAAAGATCAATTGCATACTTTTGCCAATGTTAAAATTAAGGTAAAAGAATTGTCTTTATCATTAATTCGAAATAGGATACCGATTATATTTCACATTATATAAACATTTATTGTAAGCCCATATTAATTTATTGCAGAATAATTCAGATAAAATCTTATATTTTTCAGTGATTTAAATTAATGTTGAAATTTTTGAAAATGCATTTCATATTCATTTATAACCTAAAATGTCAATGAGCTTGGAGACCAATCTGATTGACAAAGGCGGCTAGTTTTACGTAAAAAGAGATAAATCCTATATTATATATATATATATATATATATATATATATATATATATATATATATTCATTTCACAGAGGAAAGACATAGGCAGAAAACATCATTTTATTACATTTAAGCAACTTTCATTGAATAAGAGTGGTTTTCCAAAAGCTTCCTTCAACTAGCTATATCTTTTTATTCCATTATTTTCTCGGAAGAATAATCACGGGCTTAATACTAACTATTCGTTTCCTTCCTCTTTTCGGATATTGAAAATAGCAATTTCCGAATTTCTAATGCATCAGAAACTTAAATGCTCATACCAAGTTACTGTTTAAATCTGAAAAAGAATCTGAAATAATATTACATTTTTTGAGAATTGGATACTTTTAAGAGAGTGAGATGGATTGTCGATACAAATCCACTAACAGGGCTGCAGTTATCTTACTGTCTAGACAGTATTGTTAGATAATCCTACAATCGGACTGATGAATTCGCTTCGCTCCAGACTAAAACAAATCGATCATATATATATGAGACATACGATACATAATGTCTATTTAATAGATGAATATAGAATAATAAGAGTTATTATTTAAACACCTTATATAGTCACATTATAAACTGGACCTGTCAAATATTTTTATTGCAAAATACTTTTATAAATGTTTTTATAGCAGTTAAATAAACTTCAGAATATTCCCAAAAGAAATATTTAATGATTAATTAACTGATACATATAGTTTTCCGCTTCCGATACTGATTTTCACGTTTCACGACCACAGACAGGTATTTTTTTTCCCGCCGATTGTCGATACTTTTTATTTAAATGAAATATTTTATATGAAGCAGTTAATTCCAAATTGGAGTTTTTCAATAAAATCTTTGCTACAGATTTTATTTTTTATATGCAAGACTATTGCAAATATTTGAGGATTAACCCAGACACTAAGACAATTATGTAATCATGATTTAGTGCTTCAAATCTATCAGAAATATTTTTTCAATCATATGTTTACTTAATTTAGACATTAAATTCCATATTCTTAAAAGACTGTGCTTTCAAATACAAACAGTTAAATTTTATTAGATATTGCTGTAGAATTCAAATTTATTTACTATACTTTCCTTAAAGAGCCACAGAAGTATGGAAATGAGATGCTGGTTAAATATATTTGTGTTTGATATTAGTTTAGATGATATTTTAGAGCGTTTAATGTTATTATCAGAAAATTTGAAAAGTGAATAAAGAATAGCGGAAATCTTCCACCATTGCTTTAGGAAAAAACTGACACAAAACAATATATTCAGTTAAAAAAAAATAAGTTAAAAGTCACTCAAATAAACTGAAGGTAAATCGCGAGATCTGAAAAATAAGGTGTTTTTTTTTCACTATCTTCCAAACAGCTACATTCAAATGGTACTTTCAACGGAGAATCATGGTGCCAAAAATTACGAAATTTTCTGGGAATCAAAATTAATTAAATATTTGTTCCTAATTTGTACTCAAATTCATAAAATCATTTACATTTTTATGCTATCATAATAAAAAAAAGCAAATTAAGAAATTTTTCTTTACATCATGAACTAATGTATTCGAGTCACGAATACCTTAGAATTTTCTATTCTAAGATTGCTTAGAAAAAAGGAAATAGAAATAATGAGCATTTATGTTTATTCGCTTAAATAAAAAATATATATTTACAACCCAATATTTAATCTTACAAATACTATAATTGTATGTTAGCTTCATTATATTTAATAAAATATATTTTCTTTATAATGCTTCCAAAAATATATTTTTATGCAATACATTTATAAATATTCATTTAAAAAACGATAATCCTTTGGTTTATTGGTTTATTCCGGTTTATAATTCTTCCCTTTTATGAATCATTTATTTTCTGAGCAACAATTTATTTAGAAATTATCATACAAAAATTAGACGATATTTGATTTAATTTCTACATAATTAAAATCTTGGTAGTTATTTACAAAATACAGCTTATTTTCTATATTCTAAATATACAGGAAACAAATTTCGTAGCCCTGAATTCTCCGGTCTTTTCAATAAATCTTCGAAAGACAGACTTTTTTTAATCTTTTCATAAGACTATCAAGTTCATATTTTAAATAATATATGATACGAAAATCATAAAAAATATAATACTTTATATTCATGAGAGCGTTATATTATTTTCAAAAATTTTGCGACGAAGCATCTTTATGTGTTCGCGCATTTTTTGTTTCTTCTTTGTAAAAGTCTTATTCTAGATCATAACTCTTTTTTCAAAAATTATAAGCATATTCTACATTTTCTTTCTATACATCTTGAATTTCAAAATAAAATTTAAATTTTTTTGTAAATATATTAAGATATTTACGTTTTTTAATAATTTTATATCTATTCTATAGATTTGCGTATAAAATACATTTCGTTCATCATTGTATATCGTGTTTTTAACTATTCAAAAGATCAGTGACAGTATGACGTTGTGAAAAAGTAACATCCCTTACTAAAGTGTAAAGTTGACTTTTATAATATTATATATGGCGAAGTTACTCGAAAATAGAGTCTGCACCTTTATTGCACTCCAATTTTTGTTTCTTGAATCATAACTATCAAAAGACTCAACAAAATTTGGGTTCAACCGACTCTCCGGTGTAATGGAAAACGCATAACTTGAAGTGTTCAAAATACTGGAAACTATGATATGGGTTAAACTTCTGATATTTTATGAATATATCAAAAAAAAATTGTTTAATATTCCAGTAGGGAGTGATTATTCCTAAACTATCTTACATGTTCACCAAAAAAAGTCTTATAACGTCTCTTCTTGCTTAAATTTGTGGATTTATAAGACCTCGAATGTGCCGCAGTAACGAATAAAACCTACGTTATAAAGCGTTACTGTTCACCGAGTTCGCATATTGTGGGTGTATGGTGCGAAGATAATCATCAGGCCTCAGTAGATAACAACAACGACGTTTATTTGACACTAAGACGCTATGTAAAAGACGACACATACGTAGACGTCAAATATGTACGAATACACAGCATCATACTACAACACCACAACCACGGCACACAAAGATGTCAGGCAGAATCCAGCAGGAGAGAGGTTCCTCGGAACTTTGGTCTCTCCAGACGGCTGAAGTTTTAACTGTCTCCTCTCTTTAGCTACCGACTCACCACCACACATCTGGCTACTGTCCATAAGACAAGATGCTGCTTCCACAATAGTTAATAGGACTCAGGAAACTACAGTTCAGCTCTACACAACGACAGACTCCACTTTTGCTTCGCTATTCTCTGGAAGACTCCTTATTTGTCTTCTACTTCAACTCCACTTTCGATTTAATTCATCCTGCAGCTTGAGACTACCGCCTTTTATAGCTTCCGGGAAGCGGTCTGAGAGCCTTCTCGGCCAATCAGGGCACATCTCAGCGTCTATTGGATGGATAGTTAAAATTACCGAAATTACCAGCAATATCTATTTTTTCGCCAAATAATCGCCAAGGTGATCTACACCAAGTCACTAAATGACCACCAATAATGTCGCCAAGCTCTTAGATCATTGATGCCGCATCCACTCAGCACTCAATAGGGCTTGTCGTAAAATGGTCTCTCTTACGACGACACTCTTCAAGCATGAAGCAAAATTAAAGGTTTGTAACAATAGATAGTTGAGGTGAATCAAGGATTTTTATTGAATATATATGGCAGGAATATGTGTTCTGGACTTCTTTTCTTCCGACTGATTGAAACCAATATTCTAAAGGGAGTCAAATTTGTAGTCAAAAGAAAACATATCAAAATTTCTCGATTTAAATCATTGAGTTTATGCTTTCTTATCTTCACATACATGCGAAAAGAGACACAAACAAACGGATTATATAACAGATTTGGTTTAAAATTTAATAAGAATTAGATCAGAATCGTTAAAAAAGGATGGCGATGAAATATTATTTCGCTTTCTTGCATATTCGGTTCAAATTTTGTGTAGAGTCCAACTAATCGGAAAGTCAGTTTGAAATCAATTGCGCAATTTCAAAAAACTTTAACTATTAAACTAAAAAAAAAGAAAATAATTATTTATTTTGAAAAGTTTACACCCCTTTTATGAAGCGATTTAAAATGCATAAAATAACTTCATATAGCTTTCATACGGACTGCCTTGAAAAATTGTAATCTTAAATTTCTTTTATGTTAATATATTTTTATAAATTACTTGCAATAATTTCACCAGTAAGTTGAAATTGGAGATATGAATAAATTATCTATAACGTTATAATAATGCAGATGCAAATAAATACGGCATTTAATTTTCATAAATTATAAAGAAATACCTATAAGGTCTACCAAAAGTAAAAGAACAGTTCATTCAATATCCGTAAACGTTTAATCTCAAGCTAAAATGCTTTCAAAGTGTCTGAATATGCCAAATAAATTGATATGGCCATAAGGCAAATGATCAAAGCTCCAAATCTGGAATATTGCTTGTCTGCTGATAATAGTGATCACTGAACGTGATATTAATCTTTCCCATAAAACATCATACGAACCTTTGCAGATTATGAATGAAATGTCACGTTTTGCTGTAGATGACTGTCAAAAAAGATAAAAGATTGATGAGAATAGATATTTTATGGAGTTGGCTGTGCGCGTACAACTCCTAATATAAGTTGCCTGAATATAAGAAATGTATTCACTAATAGTAGACTTATGACTAGGAAGCTGTCTTGAGACTGAGATAGCCGTTTAAAAATGTTGTCAGCCAAGTTGCCTAAGAAATTTATAAAATAGCAAAACCCTTAATTATTAAATACGAGGATAATTTTGCTAATTATATTTGAATTTATTATTTTTCCTTTCACTTATCTACAATAATAATATTTATCAACACCAAGCTTTTGTTTGAAAATAATATGCATCAATGTAGACTTTCCATACTAGGATTCATGATAGTAACTAACATAGGTTATCACAAAAATTGCTAAAATAAAAGAATCATCCATTAAAATCATTAAATGCTGATTCAATTAAAATTTGAATCAAAATTGACGATTATTAAATAAGAAACCTCAGGGTCCTGCCTAGGACTGCAAAATGCTTACATTGAGATCGTGTAACTATTTGTATTGATTTTTACTGTTTAAAGAAAAAAAATTACCATCATTTATTATTTTCAATTGGCTTCAACCATACATTTATTTCTTAATAACGTAATTTCAAAAATATTACAAAATTTTGAATGTTTTACTATATATTACAAATTTTGAATGTTTACTATAATTTTCAAATATTTATATCCAATATGACTGCATATCATATATATTGAGTTATCAATTAATTGTGCATCAATTTGTTTCTAACAATTAGAATAAATATAGTAACTTTTGGAAGCTTTGATATTACGGAAACCATAAATTAAGCCATAAATAAAATTGAATGCAATGAATTAATTATTTTCTTTAAATAGTTTTAAATAAAAGATTAAAGTAATTGTTTACGCATTATAGAAATGATTTACATGATTATAAAATTAAAACTTTAGAATATTTTAAATACCAAATTTGGCAGCTAAGTCGAACATAGAAAACATTGTACTCTATTTTACTTTTTACGGATCACGTTGCGTTCCATTTGGACAGTTCTTGTATTTCTTCATAAACTTGAAAGCATTATGAAAAAAAAAAAACTTTGGAAAATGTATTTAATCTGTGGAACTTAAATGAAACTCCAAATTTGGAGTTAGAATTAGTTAAAGTATTTCGTGTCAGACGCTACAATATCATTTTAATTCATACGCAAATTTAATTATTTTATAAAAATATTCAGTTCATCAATTTTGCTTTAGATAGATCCAGTTACAAATTGTAAACTAAGATTACTCCTTCAGTTAGTTTCTTTTAATTTTCTAATAAGGATATCGATTTAGTAGTAAGATTTAGTTTTATTCCCTCCCCTCTTCCCCACCCCCAATAAAGTTCCAGTTTACTATTTACTGCATATTTGTAAACTCATTTAGTTTGTGATGATGCAATTCTTTTTAAATTCATTTCATTACTAAAAAATATTTCTCTCGCCTTTCATCGATAAATTAATGCCTTTTTTTATTTTCTGGGAACGATTTCAGAAATGTTAGAAATGATTGCAAATATTCTTTAGCAAATGAAAAAAGTGTTAAAAAATAAATAAATGTTTCTTTTTATAACCATCAGAGAGCAGTGTTGGGTTTAGGAATTTTTCCTCCCTATTTAGAAGATATTTCTTTTAGTAAACGATGTAATTTAATTTTATATTTCAACGTATATTTACTTATCGCTGTGCTAATGATTTGTTTTATGTTAATTTGTTTTTGTTTTAGTAACTTTATCTATTTATTTTGATTCATTGATCGTTCGGCATTCTTATTTGTATTGACCATTATCGAAGCAGATATTCTTTGTTAAGAAATATTAAAATAGAAAAAATAAACAAAGAAATGGATAGGATTATATCAATACTTTTTCCAAGTATAATTTATCAATAACGAAAGGAATGTGTCTTTTTTTATCTAAACAGTTAAATCATTTCTTATGATGAAAAAGATATAATTCTGATTACAGCTCTGTGTATGTTTAAGTATTTTGCTCTCAGCAGAATTTTTTTTTCATTTTTTTAGTGACTGGTACATTTTTTTTAAAAAAGGGAGAACATTTTACGTACAAAAGTCTTTTATTTGATGTCAAATATAAATATATCATTCCATAAACTGAAAAGCTGGTTTATATAAAGAATGGCGGGTTTGGGCATTTTCCTCTTTGTTTTAATAGTTTTAATTTTTAATAAGGGAAAAATATTTCAATATTATGGAAAGAAATATTTCATTAACTTAAGAATTATAGGAGTTGAAAATTATTTTTTCATGGGATTTCAATAAAAAATAATGTTTTCAAAATTAATAGTTTCAAACTTAATTTCAAAATCTTATAAGCATTTCATAAATAAGAAATAACAAATATATGATATAGATTCCTTGTGATGTAAACCGTAGGCAATTATACTAACGCTGAAACGGTAAATTTAAAGATAAAAGTATCAGCATAAATACGGATTTCATTAATTCATTATTATCTAAAATACCTGCTGAGAAAAAAAAAATTGGTCGAGTTTGAACAATTCGGAGTCCGCATTCTGATAGCATCAATGTTTTTATACAGTTGTAGATACGACACTTCCTTCTAAAGTTTTTATCAATTAAATTTGTCAAATTTCAATTTCTTTTAAATCCAATGAGTTTGTTTTTTGTACAGTTAATGTATATCACAATAAAAAAAAGGTTTTGTTATTTTAATGCAATGTTCTCAACTTTACAGTGTGTTGTGACACCACTGCTATGCGTTAGTGAGAATTTTTAGCGTCAGTTTTCATTTATGGAGATAAACAATTGATTAAGAAAGCAATTATACTGAGAATATATAATAGATATTAATACCTGAATTTATTAAATTTTCTTTATTTTCCCAATTTATAGATCTATAATTTGTTAAATTTTACGTGTCTATTGCAAAATAAGACTTTTCTCTAATTTCACCTCATATTATAAAATCGCAATTGGTAAACTGAAAATTCGAATGATAAATTGTCTTGAGAATTGACTATCTTTTTAGTCACTCAAAACCCTGTCAAAAAAGTAATCTTTCCTAATTCTTGAAATGATGAAATACACGAGCATTCATCTTGAAACCACTGCTATTATTCATGGTTAAAATAATTTCCCAGGAAAACACTGTTTTTAGAAAACTAATCGGAGCTTTTATCGCTTGTATATTTTGCAGTGAACGAGAACTGGCGGCACATGTCTATGTTTCAACACAAAATCTGTCATGTCTTGCATTGATGCTAATTCCAGCTTGTTATGATTACTTAACACAAAAATCACCGGTGAATTTTCCACAGGCAGAAAGCAAGAATAGTAGTCAATCGGTAAAATTTATTAGAGGAGAAATAAAGCTCATTGTAATTAAATAACATATTGCCGTAAGACATTATAGTTCAGATAAGGCTCAGTTTTAAGCGTTCCAAAAATATGCCGAAGAATTATAAATGATAGCTTTGGCAAATACATATATTTTAAATTAACTAATGTGTTATAACCAGATAATGTCTATATATATCTTTAGTTTTAGATTAATTTAATACTGAATTGTATTATTTTTCATCCAATTTATGGTTTTAGATGGAAAATAGTGAATTTATTTTTTTCCGTATTTCATTTTATAGAAAAATAGAATATTTGGTCCCTATTTTTACAAACTTTTTTTTTCATGTGAGGAACTAATCGATCGATGATGAATTAATGAAGTTTAACATGAAATTAGTTTTATTAAGGCATTATCGATTATTTACAAAATCTCCGATTTTAAAAAAAAGTTAATGACTACAGAAAATAAAACCTAGAAAAATGTCATTTTGGGCACGTGATTATATGCAATGAAATGAATAGGAAATGTGATATTTTTTTTAAATAATCTGTGCGAGGCAACGTTTTTGGACGTTTGCTATGCTAAAGTGACTCATTCAATGAAACAAATTAAAATGAATAAAAATGTAATTTAACTTGCGCGAGCACGTGGTGCTTGACCGTTCAAGAAATAATGTCCTGACATGATACATTGAAATATGCATTGCAGATTTCATTTTAATCTTTTTTTTACGTTGAATTATGTCATTTTCATTTAAATTAAAACTTTAGTTTTTTTTAAAAAAATAAGAAATTTTTTGTCGCATTTTAGTTAATTGAATAATAAAATATCTTTCGCATTAGTGCATATTTTTTATTAACTTGTTACCAACTAATTAAACAATAATGCAATAATATAATAGAAATAATAATTAAATCAATGAAATTCAGTATATTATCATGTTACTACAGCTATAATTGAGCGAAATATTGGCATTAATCAACAGGATAAAAAATTCGTAATAGCATATTTTCGAGATCGATACATTAAAAATGCTACATTCATTCCCAAGATTTATATTCCGTAATTATCAGGTTCCCACGCTTTGTAAAGTATTCGTGGTCTTACTCAAGGCTATCAATTTTATGCGTAGAAACGGGTAGACGAACTTTATAGGAGCATCTGAGAGAATGTTTCGAGAAGATCCCATCTGGTTTCATTTTTTATTTTAGTTAACAAAGATGTGTATGAAAAACAGTCTTTAAAGATTATTCATTTAAAATGTTAACACTTAATTAACACTTTAATGCTACTTAAACCAAATTACATAACAAATCACTTAAAACAAGTTTCTTAAAAACTATCTTACAATACTTCAATCTTAATTAAAATATATCAAACAAGTCTTGTTAAACAGAATGCAGCCTTTATCTGCGCAATAATTTTACTTTTTTTTTCTAAAACAAATCTTGAGCAGTTTTAAAAGAAGCAAATTCGCTGTTCAAATGTTTTAAGAAATTCAGAAACTGTGAAAAATCGATTGTATTGTTAGGCAACACTTACATTGTACACTTCGTATTTGAAAAATTAAACACACCCGAAGATGTGTACCAAAAGTGACGCAGTAGGCACAAAAAACTTAATTACCGTCATTTAGTTCTCATTGGCGTTATTTATTTTCTTATTATTTTAACAATTAGCTGTTAATGTTATTTTAATGACTGTTTTTAAAACTCGATTACGAAACTGATGATCTTCCTTTCTCTATATAAGAAGGTATTTCAACGAAAAACTCATCTCTGAATCAAAAGGAATAATAGAACTGGAAAGATAAAAAGTGGAGCTTGCTGAAAATTTTAACTGCTCGTAAAAGAGGCAACTTAAAGTAGATAAAAATGAGTTTTCAGTGCCCCCTTTCCTAAATATTTCCTTAATAAGTTTCTTAGACATTCTTCAAAACCTTGAACGTAAAATAATATTTTTTTTATCCACAATGGTGACATAAAATAAAATGTTCCAAGATTAATGAACGCTAAACTAGATTAATCGTGTTGGCATCTTTTTTTTAGTTATAACTTTTGCTGGGACGAAGACATCTTTGAAGAATTATATTGGAGTCGATTAATGATAATTTATTTTTAAGTACAACTGATTTTAATACTTATAATTTTAAAATGCTTTGTTACCTAAGAAAAGTAAATAAATGATTTTCTATGATACATTTTGGATTATTGAACTAATTTAATATCTATGAAGGTATATTGAAAATGAATATTTTAGGAAAACGTTTTCTTTGTGAATCGATTTTTCTGATTTCTTGGAACTAGAACCATATTTAAAACTATTATGTGTATAATTATTAAATAATATTATTAATTATTTAATATAAAATTATATTAAATATTATTAAGTATAACATTATTATCATTTGACATTTTATGATTTCAGTCTTCCAAAAACTCTGCCTTTAAAGTAGTCTTAACACTAAATATTTATTATTTTAAATTAAAATTATGTCGTCTATGGGAATGTAGTGATTATATTTGTAATTATTAATTTATAATTGTGATAGACTAAATATTTAAATCTAGGTAATGATACGCAACAAAGCTAGAAAAAAAATCATTTATAATCAAATGCAGACATTCAAGGGAGTTAAAGCAAACGATCTCATTCAGTAAGAAATCTCTGTGTTTTATGACAAAGTATACGAGTATAAGCAAAATATCATAAGGAAGCCTTTAATTTAAACCTTTTTCTCGTGTATTTGGATATGAAAAATTTTTCCACTGCAATAATAGTAGGATTTAATCAACTAGATATGGGAAAATCAATTTAAATTTGTGAAATCTGCCAAATGAAACTTGTTCAAAAATAGGAACAATTCCATTTTATTCATTAGCAATTGTATTTCCCAACAATAATATTTTTTAGTATTTCGAAACGACGCTAATTATTCACAAATAGCGAACATTTTACAAAATCAATAAACAAATGTGTATCGCAATATTACTTGAAATTCGAAGTGACATCTGTGCTTAATTTAATATAATGCATGTCACTTTAAGTCAATAATACTTCTCTCATTTGAACTCTTTCATTAGCTGTTCTTTTGATAGTAATAAATTTTCTAGGAATCAAAGTGTTTGTTCTACAAAACTGTCAAATATTTCGTAACAAATTTGACTCCGGATTCCTTTTAATAAAAATTCCGTCAGAACTTAATTATTCAACAAGGGATCTAGTAAAATAAATGAACATAAATATATTTCTTAGATGAAGTAATAATTTACCTTATTTTTGTCATTAATATGATTAACTTTAGCTCTAGAATTTAAATGTCCTTACTGTAAGAACTGCTGATTTTCCCAGACGCTATGAATTTGAATTCACCGTTTTTATCTTGGCTATGGAGAATGAGTTATTAAATAATAAATGAAATCTTAAAGTCGCAAGCAGAAGTTAATAAAAATCTCAAAAGTTTATTACATCATGAAAGGAGAATTGGAAAATATGGCAAGTGTTTTTATATGAAATGAAGGAATTCGATATAGAGACCATATTCTATCTAAAGAAAATAAAAAAATGAAACATTCTTTTGCTTTAAGTAAATTTTTAAAAACAAATATAAATGTATTCGTCTTGAGAATAATTAATATATCTTTTCATATTAAACAGCTGCAGGTTAACATTTTGTCATATAAATGCTCAAAATAATTTTTAACTTTTAACTAGAGTTCCCTTTTTTTAATATCACTTGACCTAGTTTTCATTTAGAGTTCATAAGATAAAAGTGCTATTCGTTAAATGAATTCTGTGTGAATTATTTCCTGGATATTTTTTAATCATTTTTAACTAAATTATTTTCATATAATTCTGCAAATACTAATGAAACTTTCTTTTTTCAATATCACCAGAATAAACGAGTTATTCTAATTTATTAAAATTAGAGATAATCCTGAAAAAAGTGTACATCGTCATGTTTGGGTTCAGTCTTACTTGCAAAATTTTAATTTATTCATGCAAAAATGAATAGATTCTACATAAACCTTTGGAATAAAATCGTACTTCAGTGCTTCAAACAGGGTTATTTTTATCAATCAAAAGAAATCTATTTAGGCTTCAGCTTTGTCAGTTTTCATCTTTAATAATTACAGAAACATTGTTCATTAGAGGTTTCAACAAAATCATTTGTAATATTGAAATATGTTTATTCTGGAAATTTAATTAATTAATATTAATACCATATAAATAATACTTATTAATTGATCTGTGATATAATTCATTCAAATTAGGCAATTAATCACTGCAACAAACGAGTGGCTTTTAGGCTATTTTTTATTCCCTCATAAAATCTTGGTCCATTTTAATTCAATTTTAAATCTACAGCTGTGAACTTCTATGAAAAGAAATGGATTCTTATTCTTTTTAGTAGAAACTCAATTTGCTGCCCACTCAAAAACTTCCATAAAAAATATCGCCTAATGAATGCATAATTTCAATAAAGATATGTTTACTATAATACAAAACCTTGAAAGAAAACATGTTCAATATGAACAAAAAAAATTTTCTGCAATCTCAAATTTCATTTTATGCTTTTAGCATATAATTCAAAAAAGTGGTAAAGTACAAATTTATACTTTCAAAAAACCCATTGAAATATTAAATTCCCACTAGTTTTTAGATTTGAGCCTAAGTTCCGAGATTCCATGGTTCAATATCCATTTTCTACCAAAAATCGATTTTTATAAGGTTTTATTTCGAACATAATTCTCTAAACACCCTTATAGAAATTAGATAAAGAAACAGTTAATACAAAAGCATAAAAGAAAGCAAACAGCATTTATTCAATTTTATTTCTTAAGCATTAAAAAAATTGCTTGCATTTGCAAACATTTAACAAAAGCGAAACATCATTGTAGAGTATTTCATTATGAATTCCTTTGAAGTTTGTGGCAATTATATTAATTTGAAAAAATATTCACTAATCACTAAATATTTGTTCTCCGCTTCTTTTTTTTCTCACTAATTTCAATATTCGATTAAACAACATTTCCCATTCATTTATTTGAATCCAACCCCCCCCCGTACCAGCTAACAGAAACGTATTTCATTTCATTGACAGATATCTATATCAGTCAGGAACATCTCAAAGTATCACGAATTTCAGAAACAGACAATTTGAAAAAAAACATATACAAAGTTAAAGTAAGTAATAAAAAATGTATTAATTCAAAAATTTGAAGGAGATAAATTGTTTAAACGAACTACACAAGAGAGAAAATTTTGAAGAAATATCTTTCGATGTTGACCATACAAGCTAAAAGTTTTAAAAATATCATTCTGCATGAAATGTGATTTTCAAAAATTATTACTCCTGTTTCACTCCCGTTAATTAGAATTGTTTTCTAAACATTTGATGTCCAATGTACTTTATAAAAATTAGCTGAAATGTTTTTATATTACGATAATATCTGATCACAAAGCTTGCAGTTTTCGAAATAGAGATATATTTCTAAATTTCGGTTAAAAACGTAAATTTCCTAATAAAATTCACATGATTTGAACCTTAATTATGCCAATCTTTATTCAGTTTTCATTAATTACAATATATATTTACATTATAAAATGTTTCATACTTTTATATATACAAAAGTGTGCGAAATTCTAGTTATAGTGAAAAACTCCAATTCAAGTTAATATATCTTATATCGATGCGACTTTTCTGTATTCAGTGATATATTAGGCTTCTACTTAGATTTAATTGAAATATAGAAAAAAATCTTAATATATCCTAATTTAGACTAATACTGTGAAATTTGGTTTACTTTATCTTATAAAATACATTCGGCAAAATTTAATATTTCTTTCATAATAGTATTAAATGGCGTGCGTTTTTCTGGTTGTTCTACATGTTAACTCAATAAGAAATCACAGTTATAATACAAATAAATTTGACAGAAATAATTTTAATTGGAATATTAAAATGAAGAATAATATTACTTTCAATAATTTAATTTCTATTTCAGTCTTTAATTTAAGGTTCCTTATTATAAATATTATTGCCTTAAATTAATTTCCTAACTTTTCTATAATATAATTTGTAAACAATTAAAAATTGAATTAAATTAGTCAATTAACCGTTAGTTAAATTTAGAGCATCTTGAAAAAGGGAGTTTTAATGAACAACATTTAATGCAAAGTTTCAAAATTATAAAATATGAAGAAGTAGATGAAATACAAATAACAATATGCCTACATCACAAATATTAAATAAATAATAAAATTTTGTAATTTATAAATTTTTTTATCTTTATTTCATTGAATTTATATATTTATATATTATTAAATTGATATTCTTCTTATTAATAATAGTCGGAAAATCCAATACATATAACCTCAGCTACAAATATTTCAATGACATATCTAAGTAATAATACTTAGATTTATTAATTTTAGTATTCTTTTTTTATTATTATCTCTCAAAAAGGTTCTACGAACTCTTTCTATTTACCTAATATGAGCTGACCATAATGCGTCTCAAAATAGTATCAGTCGAATACTTATCAATTCCAATTTTTTTTTTCCATGCAATGGATAAAAGTGTTTTTCGTCAAACCTATATTCTACCTTTTTTTGTTGTTTTTTCAGTGCAAAGTGGTCTCTGGTGCCCTTCGGAGTGAAATTGTGGTTCGCAGCTTTCATCACGACAAACTTGATCAATACTTCGATTTCAAAGAAAACGCAATTTTAGAAATAGAATTTCCTTTAGTTCGTGGCACCACATTTTCGTTACTTCTGTCTACAAGTACCGAGAGGACTTTAAAAGTTTACGACAGTAGAGGAAAAAAATGAAAAAAACTGTCTGTTGACTTCATGATTTTGCGAAAGATTTTACCAGCACTCTGAATTCGTCTTTACCAGTTCAAATCGTCGTTCCTATTTCCCTTCATTCCTTTAACAATTTTTAATAGATTTTTTTCCTAAAGAGCATTTACGAAAAGATCATTGTGAATTATCAATAAGATATTGGATTAAATAGAATTACATTTTATTTTCATGGGTAGCAAATAAAAAATTTCAATCTAAAGATGCATTTAATAGCCTGTCAAATTTGCTCTCTATAGCCATAAACTCATCTAATATTCAACTATTTCCAACTAATTCTATATATTGGCTTCAAATTATATTTTTTATAAGTTAAAAGAAACGGATCACTCTAAAATTCCTTTCAAAATTAAATAGTCGATACTTCGATCTGGTGATCCGGTTTCTTTTTTCTGCAAGATTTCTTTATGTGACGCCGATGGGATTCTCTCTGAAGATCCCTGTGTGGTCTGAAGCCTCTTCTAACCTTTTAACAATTTTTCTTTCCTTTTCTTCCTTTTATTTCGTTCTCATCCAACTGATTAGATAACTTAGTATTATAGGCTCCGGGCTTTATATTATGTAATAAAGTATTTAGACAACATAACAGCTCGAATTTTCATTTTAGATGCGTAAACAAACATTTATATTTTTGAAAGATAGGCCTGCGTCTTTATGAACTTGATTTTTCAATTCGGTTACAAGCAAAATTGTGTAAAAGGATCCGGGATGGTTGTTGTTTCTATACCGTTTCTCCTAAATTTAACTCCAATTCAAACTAATTCAAAGAAAGCGAGGAAAAAGGGCTGTAGAAGCTTATGATCTCAGAGCACCAGTGGGCAGAAGTCTGGCATTGGCTCATATGAAGATGACATTCACATGCTCGCTTGTGCAAACCCTTTTTAAAGGGGCTGGGGAGATCTTTTACACTCAACAAAAAGAAAAGAAAGCAGGGAACAACCATACCAGAACAGGACTCGAACCCGGGACGCCAAGATAACGGGGAAGAGGCGCTACCCCTAGGCCAAGGCGTCGGCATCATGGTTATACTTAGAAATAAGAAGATTAAAATTTAAATTTCATTAAAGCCGAGTTTTTTTATTATCATTTAATAACATAGTACTAATAACATAACAAAGTTTTGAATCAAGAGTTCTCAGTAGTTGAAAAGAATCTATACCCTTCGAACGAATCATTTAAATTGATATTACTTCTATCAATAAAATAAATTAGAATTTTCAAAAAGTAATTTGAATCTGATATTGAAAGTTTTGATCAAAGTGATGAATTCAAACCAATGTATTCGAGTGAGGTTTTGACATCAATCCTAAACTTAAAAAATTCCTCTAAAATTCCCCCACTTTTCTTGAATGACAGTGAAAAAAAGTATTTTACAATTCATTCATAATAAAAGGAGACAGAATGAAAAAAAGTAAGGGATGTGTACATCACACGAAAATTGAAAACTGGTTATGTACATACTAAAATCATTAACAATACAAAAATATAAAATTACTCTCAGAAGCATTTGGATATCTTGAAAAAAGCCAAGTATTTTTAGGAGAAAGTTACACTCAAAATTATAGTTCAAAAATATTTTAGTTGATTGCGATTTTAAAATTAAAAAAATACTTCATACTTGATTTAAAAATACTTCTTTTACTAGTATTTGAACTTGTTGTGTTAACTTCTAAAGAAATTTTAATAAACTCAAATAATTTTATGTTCATATTGAGTAGGTGGACCAATAAAACTCAAATTTAAAAACTGCCGGAAATAGTTAAGAGCTTTACCAATTTAATGTATCTAAATGTTTTTTTCTCCGGATGATTCGCATCCATGTAAAAATAAAACACATTATTGCAGGCTATAAAACAGCATTGTTAATAAATTGAAAAAAAAAGACTTAACTTATAGTTTAGCTTATGGTTAAATTCAAGCAACATGCATTTACAAAACAGTTTAAAACATGCCTTCAATGCATTAACGAATTTGCAGCAGGATAATCCTAAAAGCATTATTTTTTTGTCCAATGCATAATTTCCACTTCATTTATAAATAGTAAATTCTCTAAATGTTTTCAGGTGAAATTGATAAAACTGTACTTACTAGAAGGTCTGAATCGATTTGCTTAAGTACGACAAAATAAGCAGATTAAACATAGCGAAATGACATCACGTGTTTGAACAAAACTTGACTTTTCCAATGGATACGATAAATGGATTACCTGAATACGAGAGCAAATAAAAAGAGAACTGAAGCTGAATGCAAATTTATTAAACGATTGTTTGATATTTTCCTTCTATGAAAGAACTCTGGTATAGAAATTGTATTCTTTTATTGTTCAAGAAATAAGATTTTAGTAGTTTATAAGATTTATTTTAAGGAGAAAGTTTGGAGAAAACACTGAAAAAAATGTTCCGGGTTGAGAATGCAATAGATACAAAAGAAATAAAATATTAACCGCAATTGAGATTGTTTCTATCACAATGTTTTACTTGTGAACAAAAGTTTGTTAAAATCAATTGTCTAATCATAACTTTAGTTTTTCTCTCGGTAAAATAAGTTTTTATTCTCTGCACGAGTTGTTGTACAGACATTTTAAATATATTTTTAAATCTTCTGCAAGGTGAATTTCTGATGGAAATATTTTAAACTACTGGATGTAATTCATATTCAGTTACCAAATCTAAAGTGATTCATAAAAAAACAAATGAATTCCAAAAAAATATGTTTATAGCGCACATTAGTTTATTTATTGAAAATGAAGTTTTTTAATAAGCAAAAAAGCATTAGTGAATGCTAAATGTATTGATCAGTAGGAGATTATCACCGATGCGTCTTAATATAAACTGATAACAGTTAAAACTAATAAAATGTTGACTGAGCTTTTAAAAAGAATTTGTAAATGTAAATAAACACGTTGATATTCACAAAAACCGACTGAAAAATATCAGATATTTTGTCTGAACATTATAGCATGATGATAATTTAGAAATACCTTAAATGTTATTTTACATGTTGTTGTTGTTACTTATGGCACTTGCCAGGGACAAGCCCCGCTGATATATCAGCAGATTTTAAGCCGGAGATATACGACTCTTGTTTTACAGGTAGCGCCATCTAGGGACAAGAGTACGACTTAGCTACACACACGCCGCAAGCCTTTTTAGGGGGCGGACTTCATTCATGCATATTCATTCGCTCATCTCAGATCGTAATTTAGACTAGGAACAGAGAACGATCACCTCTGACCTACACTCTAATCCAGTACCCTCAGTGGTATTACTCTCGACATGGAGGACTTTGCGACCACGAACAGATTTAACGAGCGCGAGCCGCCACACACTCGGGGAATCTTTTGGCCGGTGAGTTTCAAACTCGTAACCTAAGGAGTACGAGTCCAACGCTCTACCAACCAGGCTATCCCTTCCCATTTTACATGTTGTTATAATAACTAAGAAAAAGAAGAAACCTAACGTGTTTGAATATATATCCAGTAATTACAAAATATATAAGTTTTTTTATGTAAAATATACTATTTTTTAATTGCAGTTTTTTAAAAAAATTCTTATAGATACGGTGTTATTTTTTAAAGTTTTCTTAAGATGAAGTAAGGATGGTTTCATGCAGCATATCGATCAATATAACAAGAAAAAAAATCTTTCATATTTCTAGTAACTTTAAATAAAAATGAATTAAAATACTTAACTCTTCTTGAATAAAATATTTTTCCACTAACTATTGAATTTTAAGCACATCATCCTTTTTGCTTAAGTAAAAAACTTAGATGGTGTGCAATCAAATTAATTTGGCAATAAAGTTACTTTTTACATAAATATATTTTGTCTGAAATTTCATTATAAAAACCAATTTGTTCTATCTTTACTTCAGAAAATTGATTTGAATTATAAAAAAAATGAATGTTTTCACCATCTTTACACTTCTTAACGCGCATACATATCATAAAGAGATAGGAACCAGGCCTATTTTTAAGTCACCTTTTCAGAATATGCATTTTGATGCCACATTTTGTAAAATTTTAATTGAGATTTTACATTAACTATCGACTAAAATTATGTATTTCTTAAATGAAAATGCCCGAATTTGTTTACAACTGTAAGGAAATAAGAAATAACATTGAAACTTGCCTTAACATATAATTTTGTCGTTTGACATGTATTAAATTTTAAATTCAAAATAACATTAGAAAGATACGAAGATGCCAGCCATTAACTTAACGTATGAAAATACTAATTTATTCTAAGAATTTAAATTTCTTTTCAAACATGACATTGTGAATAAATATTATAAAAATTACAATTGTAGGCATAAAATTTTAGCATAATATTTAAAATGCAACAAATATTTAAATGCAATTTATTACGATACACTTTAATTAATATTTTTAACATTAATGAAAAAAACTATTCGAATATGTTGGCATCAACTGGAAGAGCAACATTACCAAAATCTGCATTATTTCATTCGCAGAAGAAACACTTAAATCAAAAGTTATTTTTAAACACATTTAATTAAGAGAATTATTGTTAATTAAGTTTTCTTACTATTATCTTGGAGTGACAAAGCTATCAGAATATGGTAAGGATTTTAATATCAGCTTGTGAATCTCAACCATTGTGTGACGTTTCTGGAGGGAAAAATCAACATCGTTTGACTGAATGAGGGTTTCGAAACAAAGGAAGAATTCTTTGCGAAAAGCGTATAATTAACGATCGATTTTCTTTTGTTCAACAGAGGGGATTAATAAATGGTTTGTTCGGATTCGTTTGAAACATATTTTTCATTCACGAGCCTTCCGAATGCACTTGCGCTGAAATTTCTCTCTATCGTAGCGATAATAGGACTACGGAGATAAATTATTCTGTTTTGATGAGAATCATGATAAAAGTGAATTCTGAGCTTCAGACAAATAAAAATTTTAATAATATTTATCAATTATTAGAAGAACAAATGTATTTGAAATTTGAACTTCTATTCTGAAACATTGTAGCATAACAATATCGTTAAGTTTGATTCTTTTATTGGATCTCGATTATTTAACAACGATAACGCCGTGTAACTTAAAACTTTATAATTTTAGTTGAAAATTTAATTATTATTTTGGAACATCCCTTCACAGTAAATACCTAATTCCCAAATAAAAACTATATGTCGAATTTTGCTTTTGTCTACTCTGATACACCATGTAAAGCCTTTTTAAAAGTTTTAAATACCTACTGAAAATTTCAGGAGGTAAAATAGTATTTTTTTTTAAGTAGTAAAGGGAAGACGGTCAAAATAAGGTCACATTTGGAGCTGCTTTTTTTTCTTTTTCACAATGCATTTATAGTTGATCTTAATTACAAGAATAATGTAGAACCCAATATTAAAATATTTGTCTTGTTAATATTTATTACGTTAATAATTTTAAGATAAATTATTTAATTATAATTTAAGAGCTTTATTGAAAATTATTTCAATCAAATACATTTTCTAAAATAGTTTTTTCATAAAGATGGGATACTTTTTTTTAAAAATGCAATTCAGGCTGAGATTTAATATATTATTTATGAAAACCAATAGTAATTAATTTCGAAAAAATAGCGCTCCGATTTTCAAGTTGAAGAACGTCTGAACAACGCAACCTGTACCACGCTGCCCTAGCACACACAAGACCAGGGTTCGATCTTCAGATACTGCTTTTCTTTTAAAATTACTTTAATTTATAAATTTACAAAATAAATAAACATACTAATAAAAGTTTTTTTTTTCATTCCTTATGCCACTCCGAGATTCTCAGCAATGTTGGCAGATTATTAGAGGATAAACTATACCGAAAATTTAAGGGACATTTTCTAGAATTTGGTTGCCCATTGCCCAATAATATTTAAAGAACAGAGAATCAGTATACTAAATCACGTCATGAACTGAATTTTTCCAATTCGTGTTCTCGCCCCCCCCATCCGATAAGTTGAAATTAATCTGTAAATCTTTAAGATCAAATTCAGTCTCATTATCTCATCTCTTTTCTCTATTATGCGTTATAAAATTTAATATTAGCTATTATGGTTTACATAAATATTTTACAAATAGTATACACTAAACTATTAATAATATAAATATTATATTTGTTTGAAATATGTATAGATGTATGTGTAATATTTTAAACTCTTAATTTCAACTGTAATTATTAGCGCTCAGTAACTTCTTTCTAAAATGTTATTTCCTGATCCACTCCATTTTTCTTATTTAATAAACCAAATGAAAGATTGTCAATATAATGCATCATAGATGACTGCACCGCGTGCCCAGTGGGTGGACAATAAATCAATTATATAACTGGATTCTTTGAAAAGAATCATCCGTTTCCCTTATCTATAGATCAAAATAAAGTAGATGAGTATAAAAGTTCCTCACGGAAATCTACACATGAGTGATTTATGAAAATATCATAGTAAATAAGACCAGATATTTATGTTTCGTCCCTTTTTAATTCCTGTTTGCTTTCTTGTGCATATTATGTTGCGCTGCTAAAATAAAATGAAATTAAAGAGTCAACAGGTGTTTTCTATATGATTTAACTACTGCTAAACTACTAGCAATTCAAAATTTATAATATTATATATATATATAT
>JAOUZG010000273.1:2802000-2852365 GCA_026289955.1 Argiope argentata
AAATTATTGTCGATATTTTAATAATTATTCATTTCTAATCAATAATGCATCTTTCAAAAGTAAGTTTCAATTTAGTTTATGTAAATATCTGTCATTAGATACACGCTATTGCACTTTTCCCACCTCAAATAGAGTTATTAATGGATATCTCACAGCACTATTAAATATCTTGTGACTAAAATACCTCAACTCTCTCGAGTGTTTGAAATGGAATTCAAATTATGAATAATAGGTTGGCCCAGATACATTTATGAAGATTTTCGCGAAAGTTTGAAATGAAACAGATGGTCTGTGAGTCTGTAATTAACATCACACGAAAGTACCGAGACTTACAGCGGGTACACTATTTTATGAACGTCTGTAAAAATATAGTCGCTTCCAGACAGTCTAAAATAAGACAGCGCGTCTATCAAAAAGCTCTTTTATGTGTGGTAATGAAACTTTTTCATATAAAGGCTGCAATAATGGGTACGCATATTTCAGATTCTTATGCTAAAAATATAGTAGTGCTCGGTACGGAATTTTAAATGATGTGGAAACATGAAAATTAGGAAAATGGCTGAATCGGAAGAACAAGAGACATTCTGAGTACGTGACTCTATATTTAATGTCCAAGCTTATGCGAGGATTTACGGTACTGTTATTTTATGTTTTTTCCAATGTGTAATAATATAGTTAGAAATTGAATCGCGATAATATGACAAATTCCGTTTCTTATTTTCATCTATGATGAAGGCTTTAAAAAATAATAAATAATTTAGAAGAATATATTATATTTAATAGTTGCAATTAATATATTTTAATTCTTCAAAATTACAATTTTTTAAAAAAACAATGTTTAGTTCTTTTCTGATATTGACAATCAGCAATGCTAATATCATATTCCCTTTATTAAAAACCATCTGAAAATTTTCAAACATAGGCTATTAAAGAAAAATTCCTTCTTAGACTTTTTTTTGAGAACTACACAGCGTGTTAGTGAGAATTGAATTGTCATGGAAAAGAAATCATTTCTTCAAAATTTTGATGATTACCCGAATAAATGTAACTGAAAATATTTTAAAACTTCCAATTAGTGGATTTAATTTCTATCGGTTTGCTTATATTAGTGTAGGTGCGTGTCGCTTTAATGGAGAAACTTGTTAACTGTCAATGCACCCAATTTAAAAGGTGGAATGAACACATAAGTAGATTTTAGCAACCATTGATTTTGGCAAAAGGCATTTAGTTTCAAACGAACTGAGATTTCTCATGGCGAAACAAACAACAGTAACATCAATGAAAATATTTAGTCTAGATGACTTTGAACGCTAGTGTAAACGTACGAACAATTACGAATAAACGCCTGTAAATAATGAAGCTTGCAAAATATTTTGCATGAAAGAGTATCGTCTATATAAATTTGTTGAGCATTACCTGTTTTAAGGCTAAAGACATAGCAAGTAATACAAAAAATAATTTTTTTAAATCAATTCCTAATTTGGATATTAGGAAAAATTTAGGAAGTAGATTTTATTTTAGTTACTTTTTATTAAATAATTACTATTTGGTTCTTGTGCTCCGCTTTACAACCGGAAGGAGGAGTGCAGTAGCTTCTGAGGATATGGACATCTGAGTACCCAAATTTAACTCAGTACCCCCGGTGGTATAACTCTCGACATGGAGGACTTTGTGACCAGGTTCGAACTCGTAACACAAAAAATGCGAATCCAAAGCCCTACCAACCAAGCTTATCCCGACCTAATGTTTGCAACTACTACAAATAGCTACTATTAAGGCAAGCAGGTTAGTTTTTAATAAATTCATAAAAAATTAAGGAATTAATATTTGAAAAAACTGTATTAACCTCAAATGTCAAAAATTTACATGAACTTGATGGAATGAATACAAAGTGTTTTATTAAAGATTGGAAATTTAAGCAAGATATATATAGAGAGAGTTATCTAATAGTAGGAATAAAAAAACTTTGCCCATCTCATTTATAACTTTTATATTTTTCTTTTAAATAATCAAATCAAATATTAAATATTTCAATACCGAAGGATTATCCAGACCACAGGATTTTTTTTTGTGCAGTGGTCAACGTCACGTGATAAGATCACCATTAATCGTATGGTTCTGTACCCATGTATTCAAGTATAATCAAAGATATTCTTTTATACTGACAGTATTAAACCATCTTGTATGAAAAATACATAGTTTAATATTATCAAGTTTAAGAAAGGTAATGGACTGATCCTTTATTTTAAACTCGAATTAACGATTGATATTCATGAAACGTACTATCGCTCATATATGTAAGCACATGAAAGTCCTCTCCCCCCCCCCATGATATAAAGTTCACTTGCTTTCGTCTGAACTAGAATGATTTGGATTAATTTAAAGGGATAATTGAAAACTGTTAAAAGTTATAAAAATTTATCTAAAACGAATAAAAAAAATGAAAATTTTACATTCTCTTCGTAATAAAACTTCGGAAAATATTGAGTTTTTTTGTGATTAAAACCAAGTAATAAAAGGGGATGATTCCAAAATGGAATGTTTTTTAAATCCTTTTCAATGAACGGCTTTATGAGGCAAACACTGGATATTTTATAACATGTAGAGCAGCATAATTAAAAAAAATTGTTAAATAAACCGAAAAAAATATAAATAGCTCAGAGATAATTGTTTTTTATTTGTAGATATATTTGATTTCACTCAGTTCGGTTATTTTTATTAATCGTTTAATGTTATTAAGTCCCAAAGTGATTACATAGATGGAAACTAACATTAACCAAATTTTAGAAGGTGAGTGTTCCTAATCCTGATGAGGTAGACACAGGGTATCATTGAATGAATATTTATGAATCTGTAAACTTTTTCAGTACTGAATGATCTCAAACGCCCTCCTCTTTCACTTAGTTGATTGATAGAATATCCCAGGCCCGTGCTTTGTTCGTTAGAGGCGCTCATCTCTCAAATTGTTTTATACCTTTCATTTGTTTAATAGCCACCAGCTAAGTAGAGTTCTCTTTTGAACATTAATAACAAAGGCTTTCATTGTGAATTTTGAATTTTTTAAAGGGCGAAGGGACTGGAATCATCTTAGGAATGAAATAAATTAATTATATATAACAACTTTTACACTTAAATAAGATAAAATAAATATGTCGTTAAACAGGAGATTACGGCATTTCTTTTTAAAAGCTTAAAGAGTAAACTTTAATGAATATTTTAATACATTTCGTACAAAATCAAATTTATAACTAGCGAAAAAATTCCAATATAGAATAATTTTCACGCCTCGTTTAACAGTTGACGAAGTTTAGCTGACTTTTTTTAATTAATTTATTAAAGAATCTTCATAAAATAAACCACTCTGTAATTAAATGAATAATTTGTAATAAAGTAAGAAATATAATTCTTAATTTCAAATGTTTAATTAATATTAACGAATACTTAATTCGTTACCATATAGATCCCACTTACTCTATAACAACGAAGAAAATATTATGACTGAAAAAGGTTTCATAGAGCATTCTTTATCTTTTAATTATAAACATATCAAATTAGAACACACACAGTAAATTTGTTAAAATGTTACAACAATTTATAAAGTATATGCTATATTCCATTCTTGAAACTGATCGATACAAAGGGAAATATCTACTTTAAAGAAATTTATAATAATCTGACAAATACTCATAATTTCTGTTAACATTCAACATACTATTCGTATGTCATAACTTATTTAAATCTCTCTACTTCGGAGCTTTTGTGGAAAAGCCAGTAGACGTTTATATATTAGAGTAATTGAAAACAGCTGCACTTGCAATATGTCTGAACTTTTCAACTTACGGTTACGCAACAACACAATCGAAACTAGATGCTTAATGTAATAGTCATTTATATTCTGCGAAATGTTTTAAATTACGAAATATTTGAAGTAGAGAAGGATATTGCATTCTCTGGCGAGTATTACCTAATATACTATATTTTCACAGATTCATGAAAGTAAGGAATATTCTATATTTGGCTTATAAAGCTCTAAAATTAGCTTCTCTATATAATACAGAATAAAAATATTTAATCAAAAGAAAAGAATTTTTATTTTTTGATTAAGATATTTGGAAATGTCAATATTTCTCAAATAAATTAGATTTTTATATGAAACAAGCGAGAATCCAAATTTATAATTTATAAATTTCAAATATAAAATCCTTTATTCTTAGAATATTCCCTATAATATACCTGTAATTAATTTTTCTACTACTCAAAAGGAAATTTTATAGATATGGATACACTGATTCTTTCAAAAGTAATGTATATTAACAATAATTTTTCAAAAGTAAGTGTTTACGTTTTAATATTGGTTGATTTATAAAAGTACTCAACACTTTTATTCTTTTCCTTTCAATCTCTGTTAATGCCATTGCTTCTATCTAGTTTATAACAAGTAACAAAAAAACAATTCAAAATGAATTACTACTTTAGATATTAGGAATTTTTTTTATTTTAGTTGCTTTTTATTAAATAATTAAAATGTTGTTCTCGATTTCCGCTTTACAGCGGAAGGGGGGGGTGCAGTAACTTCTGAGGGTATTGACCCCTGAGCACCCAAATAACGATCACCTTTGATTCTGTTTCCCCAATATATAACACGGAGAACTTTACGACCAGGTTTGAACTGGTAGCACAAGGGATGTGAATCCAACGCCCTACCAACCAGTCTATCCCGGCCTAAGAATGACAACCACTATAAAAAAAAAAACTGCAATATAGCGAGAATATTAGTTTTTAAGTAATGAACAAAAAAAAAATAACGAATTAATATTCGGAAAAACTGTAATAACATCAAATGTCATCCACTACAAGTTTTAAAAATTTTACTTAAACTTTATTGGATGAATTAAAAGTATTTTATTAACGATTGTAAGTTTGAATGTGTATAATATATATAGGGAGAGTGTGAGATAATAGTAGGAATAGACGGATTAAAAATCACCTAAAAACTATGTTAATTTCTACAGTTGAAAATTTAACGACTTAATTTTTATATAAAAATGATACAATAATCCGATAATGATGAGAATATCAAAACTTAACTCTAGCAATAAAATGCTAGAGTTAAACTGCTTACATTAATTCCGCTGTTTTTGCCAACGAAGTCTTTTTATCCCAAATCGATTTTATTATCTCTTATATAAACGCGAGACTTACTTACAGTCCTCAGATATAGATTTTAAATAATGGATTTAAGCAATTAATATATTTCTGCAGTGAAATTTTATAGCTATAATGAAAAAGAAAACCCAATTCTCACAACTTTTTGAAATGAAATTTCATTAGGAAAAATGTTATTTCAATAAAGAAACCCTTCAAGCGAGAAATGTCACTCGAAAATAAAATAAGTGCTTGCCAAGTGCAACGATTAATGACAGCGTTTATCTTTTTATAGAATAGATGTTTTATATGGATGAAATACTCAGTCATTGAGATAAATAGCTGTTCTGTTTCAGAAGTGATCGAAATAGAAGAGTAACAAATAAAAATCAAACGTTTTTTAAATGTTACAAGATTTCTAATTTCAAAATTGTAATTAGGATAATAAGGAGCGTAAAGTAAAATTGTCATGTACTCATTATTTAAATTTCATGTGTTATACTGTAATTTGATAATTACATTTTTAATTAATTAGTCTTTGCACGGAACGCTGCTCATAAATAACTAGCTATAAATTATATTTCCTCCTAAATAAGGCAGCTAAATCGTACATGTTATATTAATGCTCTTTGAATTGCACGAGCTAAAAAAATTGAAAAGCACTAATGTAAGAAATTTTATTTTAAAGATGAAAACAAAGCATTCATTTCAATTATTTAACAAATCATTTCAGAAAGTCCTTTTTTTTACAAGACATTTTAGGAATATATAATTTCATAACTTTATAGCTTCAAAATTAGTACAAATTAAAAAACTATTTTCTTTAAATTATAAAATTTGCCGCATAAGCTTTGCTTAAGCTTTACTCTTAGCTGCATACACAGCTTACTGATGCGATTTGATTTTATTATTGTTTCAATTTTTCAGGCGTTCATCCTTTGTAAATAGTGTTACAAACTGAATACAAACCTCTGAAGTCCATGCAGAGTCGACATTGTGAAGGCAGTCAGTCACATGTGGATATGATAAAAAAAGTACGGTTCTATCAAGATAATAAATCTTGATAGAACCGTACATTTTTGTCCCGGAACTCAGTTCCACAGTTTGCTAGAATAACTGCGTCAATACGAAGTACCTTATTGTCGCCTCCTTTCTAGAACAGAGGTAGTGAGTTTTCTTCGTGTTCTTGGAGCCCGGTTGTGCTTTTGTGTGCTATCTGTGAGTTGAGACTGTGCCCCCCTGTTAAAAAGGGGCTGTGCAAGCTAATGTAATGAGTGTAGCTAAAGTCGTACTCTTGACTCTAGTTGGCGCTACTTGAAACAAGAGACGCATACTCTTCAGCTTAAAATCTGATGTATCAGCTGGACTTGCCCTTGGCAAGTATCATAATTAACAACAACCACCATTTTATTGTCGAAGATTTTATCTTTTCTAGATGCTCTTAACGTTGAATATTACGCTAATTCCACCAAATACACAGTCTGATCTTTTATTTCAACAAATTACACTTTACTGTATAACAGACGAACAGACCAACCACCTAGCGACTTGTTGAAATAAACGGAATTTTAATCAAAAGCGGCAATTCATTTCATAATGATTTCTTTGCTTTGATATTCAAGTAGATTAGTGCAGGTTAGAATCTGCATACCCCTATCAGGCTCATACATATACGGTCAGGCATATTCTAACCCATGTAAGATACCCAACAATTGAACTTCTGCTTCAAGTTCATGTGATGCACAACGAGGTCGACTAATGAACATGTTACTGATTTCTAACTCCTTATCTATTTCTCTAGCAATTGAATACTTATAGTTGGGCCTCATCAAGATTAGTAAGACAACTAGAGAGCTTTTCTTTTTGAATGGCATAGCTTTAGTTTTTAATCTTTCGGTACCAAACATCCATAGTATCATATAATTCAATAATAGTACCTAAAATTGTAGACATGACTCAGCGATATTTTGTTGCTGACTTTTGGTAACCGAATTAAATGTAAATAATTCTATTCTGGTAGCGTGTTCATTCCCTTTCCGCTTTTTGTTTAGTGGCAAAGATATTTTTACAGATTTAACAAAATGCTGTCATAAGGCAAGTCTCTTTCTATGAAATGCAAAAGATCGATTTATAAAGAAGGAGCAAATACGCCAACTCGAACTGTTTGTGTAGACGTTATTGGCTGTAGCGGGAAACTTTCGTTACAGCCTACAAGTTACTGCCTTGATTATATTATTTTTTAAAAAAAATGAATGAACTGAAGTTATTATTTGTTTATTTCTTTGAAGAAGAGAAATTATAAATAATCCGTATTAACTAAAAATGGAAAAAATAATACAGTGCAAGAGAAGACAATGCTGAAAATAAATATTTTACAATAATAAGAAACTATTTTTATATGCCTCATCAAATCATTTTAAATACCTACAAACTAAATTTAACATTTATTTCAGTCTATCTTATATACGACATTTTCTACAAGTTGGAGTTGAAAAGTTATTAATCTTAATGAACCCCAGTATTGCTGTTGTCACTTATTTTAAAAGTGGAATTAGTATAAATTTTAAGCTATATTTCAATATCTAAAGCTCCAATCTTCGAAACTTCACACAAAAAGACAGCTCTGTGAATATTTCTTCGTTTAAAAATATCTTCCTTTGTTTCATTTCATTCCTCGAAATACACCCTCAAACCTTTCCAAGAGAGTATAAATTTTTCATTGTCCTATCCAGTTTCTTAGGTGGGTATACTCGTTTCGAAACCAATCCAAACGTTCTGAGAATCGATCTTTCAGGGCAAATGGTATTTGTGATCGCTCTAACCCAAACTCTGAAGAGATAAGGAGAAGAAACAGTGGAAAGCCATCTTAAGCGTCAAACGCTCCGACGACAGCTGAGCGAGAAATATCTCACGCCTCGAGATAAGAAAGCGCTGAACCGCTATGGATTGTTTCCCGTCGACGTATTTACTTCTTACTCGAAAAGGGTGGCGCGATAGGGCCTGTCTTAACACCAGTTATCAGGGGATTTAGGTCAAGGGAGAAATAACTTAACCACATAGCGCTCTTCTCCGGCATTACTTTTGGCATTGAATTCCACTACATAGCAGTGTGAATGGTGTATTCTTACTGCTGAAAAGTTGAAAAGTATGATTATACCATAATTATTGATAGAAAAAATATAGCCATATGCATATTTTTTCTTACTGTTTTATTGTTAATTCTTTTCCAGTTAAATCTATATAAATAAAAATGAATCGCCAAATGTGTTGCTAAGTGCAAAACTCGAGATCGGCACAACCGATTCGTCTAATTCTTTATAAAATTTTTTCATTAAAATACTAGGGAGGTTCTTATAGAGAGAAAAAACTGAATAATTGAGAGGGAAATGGTAAAATCACTTTTTTTTACTTTCTCTCCAAAACTGCTACCTCCAAATGAGTAAGACTTCAGTTTTTTTCCCCGCGCCAACAAGGCTAGACTATACATATTTTCGATCGACCATTTGAAACGATTCTGCTTTTTTTTAAATAAGCAAACGATTGTGTGTGTTTTTTAAATAAGCAAAAGATTTTGCTTATTTTCTTAGTGTTTGATGCATTTAAAATGAAACATTGTTAATTTTTCGGATTCATTTTGAAGTACTTTCAAATTAAAGTAAAACAGAATAAAAGAAATTAAAAATTTCTAATCTGTATTGCTTAAACCCAACTGGCGTAGAAAATTAACGCATGTGATGTGTGTTGTAGTTGTCAACAACTGTGTTTTCATATTTATTAAAAATTTAAAAAAATATGTATGATGGTTTTGTATCAATCTCATCTTCGATCAATAAATAAAAAATACTACTTGATTTCAAAGAAACGCAGTCTTGATTTGTGGATTTGCTTTATTTCAAATACACACTGTAAACAAATGGTTTTTTAGAACAGTTGTGTGCTTTTCCATGGGTATGAAGTCACAGTTAAAAACTAGTAAATAAATTCTGCCCTATCAGCAGAGAAAGTTGTCACATTCAGTTTATAATACTTGTATTTCCACCAATACAGCATATATAAACATTAACAATAATCAGAAACATTTTTTTTTCTAAAAAGGCCGTACCACTCTATGGGATGGGTAATTAAAACAATAACTGTAGCATTTATAATATTAAAATCAAAATTATCATTCATATTTTATGCATACTTTCACACGCAGCATTTTATTCAAACCTGGATCTCATATACCGATGGAATCGGATGACTTTTAGACAAAAATATTCATTCATGTAAACTAAAAAAAAAACATTTACGCATTTACATGATTTTACAAAAGTATAAGAATTGTAGGCGCGGAATCAAACTTCGCATTTATCGTTTCTATTTCCGGATGGTGAATCCATTTATAGCAACTTAGTGAAATAAAAATAGCTCATTGTAGGTATATATTCATATTTTACTGATCAGATATAATGAGTTCGAATAACTCTGTATGCATACTTAAGAAGCATGTTGATTAAGATCCATTTACTTCAGGAGCAAATATTATATTTTTGGGAAAATATTTGCAGTTCGTTTCCCTTTTCCAGTGAGGAATATTATTTCTGTCAAAAGAAAATATTTTTTTCATGTTTTGGTACATATTTTTGTATATAATATAATCCATCTTCAAATCAAGATTAATGAGGAACTTTGTTTGAGAAGCTTTCGCATTAATTGATTTGGATGAATTGGATTATTTCAAGAGTAAGATTCACGAAAGAAATTGAGTGTTATATAAAAGTTGAAAAATAAAAGTAAATGAATTAAGTCACTGTTTATATTCAATATTTTAAATATTTAGAGTTTTAGTATATTTATGATTAATCACTAAATTTTTATAGTTTATTGAACTTACAGTAGATCACGAAATAATACAAACGTGTCGCATCCAGAAAAATAAAGTTGGAATATTTTGGATTCTGATTCAAATTATTTCTGATTGCATCTACAGAAGTTTTAAAATCAGATTGCATAGCGTTTCTTAACCTATAAAAAGAATCTGCTCTGTTGGATACGAAAAAAAATATGAGGGGGACATATGTAGAATTATTCGTAAATGTTTATCAAATGGAAAGAAATATGTGAACTAATATCAGAAACAGAATTTAAAAACAAGTAAATATTTATATTCATTTATATTTCAGCATCTTAACTCAACCTTTTATTTCCAATTCAATCTAATAAAACATCACGAATTATTTCTATTGAAAGATTATTTGAATTCAAATTAGTAGTGATTTAACATATTCTATTTAATTTAAGCAGGTAACTACAAGAGTCATACGACAGGAAGGTAGGGAGTAATTTCTTCAGTCAGTTGTGTATTGCGCACATTTGTAGTAGATATTTAAATTCTAATATTTGAGGATATGTTGCTGAAAAAGTTTAAGAAAAATTAGATTTTATTTTCGATTTGATTTTAAAAATTGTGATAACTTGCCCAGTTAATCAGTGTGTACCAGTCAATATTTTTTCAAATAATTCTCTTTAAGATCACAAGCACATATAGTACACAGATTATAGAATATTCTTTTATTCCATGTTCCTATATCTAATTTAATTCACTAAACAAAGGTTGTCACCTTTAATATCATCCGACAAAAGTATTTAGGTCTTTGACATGAAAGCAAAGATAAAAGAATTATCATCTTAGAAAACTTTTTTAATCTTTTATAGGTCAAAAATCTAGATCTAATTACTTATATAGGGCAATCAGGTAATAGTATAAAATAATTCAGAAAACATGACGTTATGGTGGGATATAAAAGAAGAGAGACAAATATCTACCCCAATAAAATTCATGATCAAGAACTGGAAAATGATTTTATCTTAAATTTCTCAAACTTATTCAAAATGAGTGCAGAGAAAAATCCAAAATCAAAAATCTTTGAGAGTTAGTCCAAGAATACACTTTTTTTTTTTACTTTCATAAAAAAAATAAAATTTTGGGAATAAATATTCTAGACTTTTTATTAAAAGTTACATAATTTTTTTGTATTAAAAATACATAAAATTAAGGTTATCGCTAAAAAATATGCTTTGTGACTCGTAATTATACACGTGACATAAAGAAACATTGTTATTAACAATGGGTTTTTTTCCATTTTTTCCATTTTCTCATAATTTTAAAACCTTTATAAACAACAAAGTTTATTTTGAAGACAATTATTTCAGCTTATATACACATAAAACTTCACAAAAAAATTCTATCGATGAAAAAATGTTGTGCCTCATGTTCAAAATGCTTGGAATTTTCTTAAATTATATACAGCTCCAGGTAAAGATAAATTTGACATAAAGCAGCCTTTTTAGCATGCTTTATAAAATGTAAAAACAATCTCATGATCATTTTATAAAAATATCGATGTCATAAAAATTTAAATTTTTTTTAAAAAATTCCCTAAGGGAGCTATTTAGTAGAGAAAAAAATGATTGCATACTTAGCTACCAAGTGAAAAAAAATATTAAGATCAGAGCTCTTATAAAAATAGGACATAGTTTGGGAACTTCAAACTCATTAATAAGTCTTTTAATTATGACCGCAAGGTGGTATAATGGGTTTTGCTTTAATGAGAGAGTTACATTTGCTTTGAGTAAATAAATTATTAGAGACGTCTTAACTAGGACCAGTTAGAAAACTTCAGCAATTATGCAGTTTATATCTCGACTTTTCCATTAGTTAATCAATCATATTAATTATGTAAATGTTGGTGATGTACTTTTGCAATCATGGGTTCAGTAATCTTCTGATGAATCTTTTAATACATGAGGATCACGAATACTAAGCGGCTTTAAAAGTTGAATTAAAGCGGAAATAACCGTTTCATGAATTTTCATCAAATACCCCATTCAAAATTCTCAGTACCTTAATATAACGCCTTGTATACTTTGAAAGAGGAAATTTCGAAGAAATATAAAATTCTTAGATTATCGTCTATTTTGATAAGGTTATATACGAAATACTTTGATTTGTAAAAAATATTTAAAAAATCAAATCGATGCAAATGACAATAAAAAGCTTCTCAATAAAGACTCTTTTGACTATCAAAATTTGAAAATTAAAAGTATTTTTTCTGAAAAATTCTTTAAGAGAACAATCTATGCAAAATATTCAATAGAAAATGTTAATAAGTATTAATAAAAAACAGGCCAATTGAACGTGTGTGCGTGTGCGTGCGTGTGAAATCGTGCCCACACTCTTTTTTTCTCAATATTATGAGATAAAATTAGCAACATTTCCCTTTTTTTCATTCAAATTAATTTTTTTTCAGAAATGTAGGTAAATCAATATAAATATTAATATGATCTCAAATATAAAATTCTTTTAGACAGCAATTTACCTTTCTTAAAAATAAATTTTTTTAAACACACATTTTTAGAATGAAGAAAGGACTATAAAATTCATTTAAATTATGATTTTACAGTTTTAAAAATTCGAGGAAAACTTTTAATCAACATGAAAGGTAAATTTCAAAAACCTTTAACATGTAATTCTTAAAAAAATATCTCGTTATATTTTCTTCAAACTGGGGCAATTGAAGAATATTTATAGGAGCAAAAAGTGAGAGGAAAAGACATTCCTGAAATGCTAAGCACAAGTAAGTAACTATACCACCCTTTAAAATATACACAATAGCTGTTAAATAAATTTATAATGATTTGTATTCGATGTTAATATTAATTCCTTAAATGTTTCAGATAAAATAGTATATCAAAATTCAGTTTCTCATGATTGAGCTTTTAAACGCAAAATATTTTCAGTAATATTTTAAATGTTTCATAATCATTCAATTTGAAATAAGCCCGTGGGAAAAACTTATTTAAATTGAAAGTTATTCTGCCAAGTAAATATTATTTGTTTGCATATTATGTCCAGCTCTTGGAGTAATTACACTGTTTTAATGGTTTCATTCCAATAATAATTTTACCATTGCAGTTAAATGATTTCAAAAAAAATTACCAATAAATTTTAGCTGGTAAATTCTAATGGGTTTTTTACTAGAATGAATGAGGTTCAAAAATATTTCTATTAATTATAGTAAGAAATAGGAATAAAAGTCTTAAAAAAGAATCAATTTCTCGTATAACAATTAGATATTTTAATGATTTTGAAAAAAATCCTTTTATTTATCGAAATAATTCTCAAAAATTCCTTTTAGTTATGAAGAAATCAAAAGAAATATATAGCAGCAAATAAAAGTCTAGGCATAAACCAAATTTTAGTACAAACAAACTGAGCCGTTTATATCTCGGATAAGTTACAACATAAACATGATCCATCTTCTTCATAATCACCCATCTTCAACCGAATTACCAGACGTATGCTTTGCTATGCAAGCTGAAAAGAAACTAGGGGAGAAATTACTTTTTCCTCCAGAGTTCATGCAAAAGCTTTCAGATATTTTTGTCTTTCAGTAAGAATAAAATGTCCTTTGAATATAAGAAATTTCCGCAGCGTAAGTAAGGCATTTTTAAGGACACCGCAACACAAATTTATTTAGTCTCTTCGCTATTGTAACTGTGCAACCTTCTTTCAACATCACAAAAAGCAATGCGTTCTTTGGAAATCTTTGGGAACTTTTAGTTTCAAATTTGCATTTTGTTTGGCCGCCTTGGAAGATATTTTTAAAACAAAGAGAAACAGTGCCTTGAAGATAGTAAGAAAATACTTTTAAATTTCTTTGATATATTTACTGGGAAATATAAATTTTCCTAAAAGATATACAATTTGTCTGCTTTTGCATGAAGTTCTCAAAAATGAGTTGAAAAAGACAAATAAATTCCCAGTTTATAACTGAGTTTTACAATTTTTGAAACAAATTTGGTCTTCTGAGCGTTGATATACAGAAAAAATTAAAAATCATTTCTTGATGAAAGAAATAAATATTTTTACTACAATAAATGTCACCATTCAACTGCCTTTTCTTGTGAAACATTTGCTGTCAACGAATTCTGAATTATTCATAATATTCAGACTTTTATCCCGTTCAGAACGAAAATCTAACTCAATTTATAAATTATTTGAACCAAATGCGTACTAAAATATTTATGAGAAAAGCTTAGAAATATAACTACATTTAAAAAAGAAAATTATTCAAAAATCCACACTTTATAACTGCACAACAATGTTTTCTAAATTTATTGTATGAACGGAAGATATACCATATACTCATTAGCATTAATTATTCAGGGAACTAAGATTAATTTTGAAAATTCGATTACTTTAAGCAGTTTCAACTAATAATAAATAATCTAGGAAATGATAGATAAAATAATAAAATTGAGAATAAGTGATTTACTTGTTACATGATGAAATCGAAAAAATGTAATTAAAAAAACCCTAGCTATTATCTTTAATTTACTGACGTTTAAAACTCCTAAGTCTAAAATTTATTTACTGTTTTTATTGCTGGTAAATGGATATGTATCGTGGATTATCTATGACTAAAATTTATTTCAGTATTTGAATAAAATAAATTTGGCTTTGGAAGATTAGAGTATACTACTTTCAATAGCTTATTGTATTAACAACCATCTTTTGAATTTTGTACGATGCTTTTGGATACAAGTTAAGGATATAAGTTTTGAGAGAACTTTAATGACAATTATTATATCTCCCACAACAGAATACGTTTCTAATTATTTATAAACTATACAGATGTTATATAATATTGCAATGACTTTAGTAACATTTAAAAGGTCAATTGACATGAGAAATTTCTATGTTTACATTCGATTATAAGGTATTAAAGTCTGTCTATAAATAAATTTGACTTTTCTGAAATTCTGTGGCAGACATTATATAAATAGAAGCCAGTTATAAGATTGTCATAACACATAAAAGGTAAGTCGTCTATTTCAAAATAAATCCCTTTCACAACGATTTTTAGTCAAAAATTTAAAAGATGCTATATTGTACAGCTATAAGCAGAATAAATAAATACAAATTTGATTTACAAAAACAATAGAAAACAATATATACGTTACAGATATCTCGAAAACGCTAGCATTTAATCACAAAGAATGTTATTAAAGCAAAGTAAACCTAAAACAATTTTTGATGTAAAAAATGGAGAAATGTCGGGATGATACAAACCCCCACTTCAAGATCATTCATATTATTTATTAATCGCTATTCTCTCGAGTTGTATCATTCAACAATTGAGGGCTTGATGTCTGAACACCAATTTACAGATTCAATTACAAGGGACCATACGATTGAAATGTTAATGTAGTTTAGTTTGTTTAGTGAAGTTATATTAATGTTACGTTGTAAAGCAACACTACGGCTCTTTTGGGATGGAACTCGTAATTTTGAACCATGGTCAGATGAGAAGGATGACATCTGAACTGGCAAGACTCTCTCTACTCCACACCTTCTTGTGTACAGCCGACCAACCAGCCTCCAATGAACGTACCAGCATCGATAGGTTTTGCTGCGGCTGACTGTGGTTTTTAGCAATGTCTATCCTTACATTGACCGAATCTGTCCAACCTCTACACCACACCAGCGGATGGACGATTGGTCTTCTCGGATTTAAAGTGCAACAGATCCCCTTACATGACAGTTCTTCGGGGTAAACGGATCACGAGCCGAGACCTTACCACCAGACCACTGCGCCCCCAAAATGTTAATGAATCATATTCCTTTTTCCTTTTGACCAACAATATTGTCTAATATGCACACTCGATATAGCTACCTATATATACTAACGTAAATCGACTTATTCCAAAGATGGCCCCAAATTAATTATTATTTCGTATTGTCCTGCATATAAAAAAACTAACATGTTATTTCATAATGTCATTAAAAAATTGTGATTTTATTCAAACCTACTTTTTTCACAGTTAAAGGGAATTAATTAGAAGATGTGTCTTGTATATTCATTGGATCATGTAATTGGATGCAGAAGTTCGTTATAAGCAATTGTCTCTCAAAACATCATGAAAATAATTGGTTATTAGAAAAACACAAGCGCTTCAGTTAATTTAAGTGAAAAAACAAATCATTACTGTTCGCACTGTAGAAATCTGCAAATCTATTGTTAAATTGTAAATAATGACATTAAAAAAATTATATTATATTATATTATATATATATATATTAAAGGATTAATAGTTCCTTAAATAGAAGGAAAAAAGGAAGGCGACGATGGATTACAAATTTAATGAGCACGTATGCAGTAAGTATTGTAATACAAGTGAAATCTATTTTTTATATAACTCATTCATACAGTTCATATAATTTAATGCCATCATCTTTATTTCAACAATTTTTAATTCTATAAAAATCATTTTATGATATAATCAGATTTCACAAAATAAATTTACCTTTTTGTCTTTATATATAATCTAAGAAGTTCTACGACTATTTTTTTTCTTCAAAAATAATTAGATATAAAACTTCTGGAGTAAGGAATTTTGTTACCATGGAAACTGAAATTTCTTACTTTTAAGATGAGAATATTTTCAGGAAGAAAGGTGAAAATGAAGTATAAATAAGCACCGAGTCAGCAGTTTCTCTCTTAATACATAATTTTGCGCTCACGGAAAGTGTTTAAAAGTATTCGTGATAAAAAGATTTCCGACATCATTAAATAGGATGGAGGAATGAACATCACGACGCTCACAGACGGTTGGAAATATAAGTATTTTGTACTGGAAATAAATTATAAGAAGGCTACTCACACATTGAGAAAGATTTTTAAAGTAAAATTTATCAGAAGAGAAAAAAAAATTAAAGAAAAAAAACTTTTACCAAGACACGAAATGAGAAATTCTCTAGTAAGTAAAAATATTACGTGTAACGTAAAAAGCCTTTAAGAAAACTTTAAAACCCTTAATGAAAGGCTATAAAGTTGGCCTTGCTGTAAAAAAATATTTGCATTCATTAAATAATAAAACCTTAAAATTTTCATTTTTCAAAGGCGTATTTTAAAAATTTAGTGCATGTCTTTCATGCCATTTTTATTCATATTTTATTCAACATTAATGTAATTCTGGGGGTGAAAATCAAAATTTTAAATTTAGAATGAATTTTAAATTAAATAGTAAAGTAATTCTTTTTACCCGTTTCTATATACACTTCACTATTAATTCACTAGAATTGTTTTAGCTGATTAGTTCAGTCAGTCACAGCTTTTAATTGTTCGAGCATTCGAGTTTATACTTTAGATTTTCTTTGATAAAAAATATAAGCTTATATATTAAATATTTTATTTATATTTGCAATAATTTTAAAATAAATTACATCATTTGAAAAAATAAAAAAAAAATATGGAATACAAATTTATGAAAAATATTTGTTTTAAGATTTAATACTGCAAAAATATTGAAAACACGTTTCTTGAAAGACTATTAAAAATACTATAGAATAGTTTAAGAAAGTATTAAAATAAAATTTTATTGAAAAGTTCGCTAAATCTCAAAGGAATCGACATCATATGAATATTTAATTCTCAATTTTATATGTGCTGTAGAATTTAAGAAGAAAGAATGTTTTATTGACTTTTCCTCGATACAGGGTTCTAAAAATAATTCTACAGGATATTTCTAGCCACTGAGCTTTACTCAGACTCATTACTTTCTCTTCATTTGCATTTATGATCTCTATATAAGATTTTTTTCTGAAGCAGATAGAAAAAACCATTATTTTGTTATATAAAATTGCATTTACTTAATAGCCTTGCTCTCAGTGAACAAGGAATTTAATAATAATTTTTAACAGTAAAATAGAGCCTTGTTAGCAGTTTTCTATAAAATCCTCATGTTGTATAAATAACTAACGGACATTCCGAAAAATGCAATTTTTTTAGAGGGCTTATGTTTTTAATAATAGAATTAGTTAATATGCCAGGGAGATAGATATTTATATCGTGCATTATAAAACAATAGAATCTGAAGGATAAAAAGTTCTCTTTTTTTGGTTCTTTAGACGGTCACTTTATGGTAAAACTGACCTTCTGCAACACTCAATAATATTTATAATATAATTTATTAATACACGAGTTTGAAATGTGAATACATAAACACGAAGTTCGAAATAAATGAAAAAATTAAATTGTTTTCAATTCAAAAAGAAGCTTTAAAAACTTAAGGTATCCGATTAGTTTGCAGAAATGGGATTTTTTAGAAAAATTTGAAATATTTTGTGACCAAAAAAATAGTATACTTTTTTTTAATATATGCAAGGTGCAAGTATAAATATTGTAGTTTCAATACACAACAAATAAAACTGAAATCGGAAAAAATGGTACTTAAACCAAAAATAAGAGATTTATTTTATTTTTACCATAAAATTATCCAAAATAATACTTCATATGCTCACATTAACTTATTTAACTTATTGCTTATTTTTGATATTTCTGATTTAAATAAAAGCTTGAAAATTACATTTTTCAATGGTATTTGTGTGCACTAATTTATAAGTATATTATGTAAGCGCATTTTCTGAAGAATGAATCTTTCATATTTGACTGAAAATCTCAAAATCAATTCCAAAATTTAAAAATAATGATAACTGGTATGCATGTATCCAAAACCTTTGAGGGTGAGACAGACCGCGTATTTTGAGATAGTTTCATTTATACTTGTTCTACAGATACTTTAAGTTCAAATCGTAGACACATTTTAGCAAAAATTCTTAATAGAAACTTCAAATTCTCATAAAATGTTTAGTTATTAAAATAATTTTAATCTTGAGGTCTGTTGCATTTTATGTAATTTAAGCTTTAAAAATATCTCCATTTCTCTTTTTTTTAATAATCTTTTTTTCTAACATTAAAAATGTAGCTACAATTTTATTAAATAAGCATTTTTCATAAACTAAAGGAAATTAGTGTTGTTTAATACTAATAATAATATTTCAGGTCTTTTTTTAGTTATTTGGTGTAGTTAAAAAAATTATGTATCATTTATTTTTAAATTTGTCTCCGAGCCTAGGCGGATACCTTTATAATGAAGCGTATTTTACGAGGATTCATCAAATAAATTACTCAAAAATCAAAGTTTATTGCTTTGATAACAAAGGGTATATTATATGATATAATGTAATCGTTAAAATAAGATCTTTTAATTTCGTTTTTTATTTTTTTCAAAAATAAAAGGAATATTATATTTAATTCTTATTACTTCTTACAAAGTTACAAATGCAAAAGATAAATCTAAAAAGTGTAAAAATAAATGCTTAAAATATTAATATCTTATTAAAATAGAGTGTGAAAGTAAACGAGTTTGCTTTCACAAGTAAGAGAAACAAATTTTCTTAAGGCAGGACACGAAAAAAAAAGTTGGGAAGTATGCATTAACAAGATTTCAATTCTGTTTTCGACTTAACGGCCTTCTCATAAAAGTAGTTTAAAGCCTTTTGATAAATGTGTTGATTAGATAAAATGAGATTTGAAACTTTAATGATAAACATTCGCATTTCTTACATGCATGGTGATTTTGTTGTTATGAAGAAATATAACAAGGGATTTATTAAAAGCATACAGCTCCATTTTGAAGAAATGTTTTAATTCTTCAGCTTAAATATTAATCATTTTTTTTTTCTTTTTCCCTCAGTTAATCCTCACATAAATGAAGAAATGCATTTTCATTTTATCTTCAAAGTACTTCTCGTGATAAGAAATGTTGTTGTTGAGAAATAAAAAGAAATGTGGTGGTACACTTGAAAACAATTACTGAACATTTAATGAGTCTCTAATTTTGAGACATGTTTATTAATATTCGTGCAAAGAGACAAATGTCCACTTTTTTAAAGAATTTAAACCACTAGGAGCGGACTACCCTTAATTTTCTTTCATACTCTCCAGTAGAGGTTTTATTAGCCTTATTTCACTTAAAATTGGAGTAAGATCGCGAATCTCTTCCGACGAACTATAATTGAAAACTATAGATATTTGGCGTAAATTTAACATTTTCTCTTAAGGAATTGTGAGAATCCATATTTCGGAATCATTTTTACCGATCAGAAAACACCAAAATTTCCCACAAAACTACATCCGTAGCCAAAGATCACCTACCGAATTCCCTCGATTTCTGTTTTTACATGCATCTGAAAGCACAGACCGATAATTTGGTTTTGAAAATTTTATCCATATTTATATATACCATATTTATCTAGACCACTGAAAATATAGACCAATTGGCATTTGTGCCTATGCCTTTATATTTGAAATTTATTCTACTATCAATTGTGAAATGACTTACATCTGTAAGCCTTGTGGTATATTGGTTGGTACACAAGGAATTTGTACGTCGAGAACCAAAAAAAACATCCATATTTTATATACTTGAGTATGCATTTATATGCTATTCTATTCTTTTCGTTTTTTAACTATCGAGTTCATTTGTACTTGACCAGCCAGACAAGTATTGTAACAGCCGAAGGGCAGATTTCACATGTATTTCAATAGACATTTTTTTTAAAGGATTGTAATTCCATATAATAAATTTCACCAGTCTGGCACAAGGAATTTTTGTTTTATCTTGTTTACAGCCAGATAGACATAATGCTAAAAACATGTTTACGGACTCTGAGAAGTTTGAAATGTGGTGATGCTAAAAATTCTCGAATGTATTGATGATTACTATGTTTCCTCCCTATTTCGTTACAAGAAAATGAAAAAAGGTTAAATGCACAAAATGTGCCTGCAATTCAGTTCAACAGATTTAGGGGGCAAATTCCTATATGAAATGTGGCTTTCTACACCATTAGTCCTATAAACTATAACACTATCATCTTAAAGCTTTGAAAATTATAAAGACAAACTCACCTTTTATTTTAAATCACTTGTATGCAATACTTACAACAATGAACATTTTCAATTTATCTCCTAAAATGATGAGAAGACTAAGAGCTCATTTCAACTTAGTATACATTTAAAGTGAAATTTTATCACATTTTATTTACTTATTATCATGCCAGAACATATTTTTAGGATGAGGGTTTTGGTGTCACTAAAAATCCATTGGCGAAAATTTTTTTATCGTTAGCAGCTCAAAAAACCTGTTGTCATTGCAATTGCAAAAACTCTGATTTTATAAAAATAAGTTAATGACTACATCAAATAAAACCCAGTACAATGTATTTTTGTGCACGTGATTACATGAAATGAAATAAATAGAAAATGTTATCTTTTTTTTAAGCAGTAAAGTTCTTTTTGGAAAGTTTGCAATGCTAAAGTGACTCATTCAATGAAACAATTAAAATGAATAAAAACATAATTTAACTCGCTCGAGCACGTGGTGCTTGGCCGTTCAAGAAATAATGTTCCGACTTGATACATTGAAATATGCAAAGCAAATGTCCTTTTTATTTACTTATTTAATTTTTTGAACTCATCTAAGTACAACTTTAACAACTTATGAGTTATTGCACAGCTAATCTCATAATTTTCAACCGTTTACGAAACCTCTATTCTAATTTCATACAAGCAAGATATCTACACATTTGAAATAAATCAGCCTCAACTGGTATTAATTTCGTTAAATATAATTAATAGTTAAATATTTCGGTAAATATAAATATTATGCTTAAAATAAATATTTTTTACAACTTTAAATTTCAAAACCAGAAAAAAATGTTTTTCATTCCTTCATTTTACAGATAAGGTATAGATTGATCCAACAATTACTTTTACAAATTTTCTGTAGTTAACATATGCAAACGAATAAATACAAATCTTAGAAATGTTTACTTTAGTTGAATACAATAAAATTGTATTCAACTTATTTTTTTAGCTGATAAGATGTCTAATCCTTTCATGTAATCTTTCGTGAAAGAAACAGAAAAAAGAATCCAAACAAAGAGAGAAATGCTTCGTCGATAAAAAATAAATAAATATCTTTTAATGAATCTTCTAGTTAATATTTTTGTTCCAACTTAAAAAATAAATTCATTGTTATTTTTTTAAAAAAAAAACTTGATACCCACTAAAAATTGATATGTTGTTGTAAAACGTATTTCGAAGGCAATATTTCTAAGCTGAAAAGATCAAGCCACTTCCCAAAAGTAAAAACTCGGATCTTTCCTAAGGCAGTGAATGCTTACTCAACGGTTTCCTTCGGAATTGCAGATTCGACAAACCTTTCATGCTTCAATTTCCCCAGGGAGATTCTTTTTGTTTGCTTATGAATAAGTTTCTTTTTACATATTTTAATCGGCAGTGGGCTCTGCCTTTTGTATTTATCTTTTGAATCAATTTTCAAAACATTGAAATATCTGTTATTGCTTTGAAATGTTTGAGGCTGACATTTTGCAATTTAACGGGACACATGAAAGCAACCTTTCAAATAATGTTCTGCCCTTTCTTTTCGAAAATAAATCTGTTAGTAGCAAAAAATTTACAAAGGAAGCGTGATATTAATGAAATTCATTTATATTATTATTTTTTATTTGATCCTGCTTTAGTGAAATCGATGAAATGGGCGGCTGATTATCATCAAAGAATAGTAAACAACAGATAAGCTAAAGCTTTGTGTTTTAGACACGTGATTTTTCCAACATAAACAAATCTGCGAAGGGCTAAAAAAAAGAAAAAAAAAACATGATGGGTATGCAAGGGGTAATTTTGCATATGGCATATGTAAGCCACTGATAGCAGCACAGATCATTCACAGAACTTTTATTAGGATAACACATTTTCCTTATGGATCCCATCATCGGCCATTAAACATTGCTTAAAAGGGTCTGGAGATAATAAAGCGAAACTTGACATAATGGGATGTTCGCAATCTCACATTTCCTTTCAAGTCTTTCGTGAAGTGAACTTCTACGCTCTAGACTTGAGATATCCTCAGAAACAAATTGTCTTTTTTATTTTTGAGGAGGAGGGATGCCGACACGCAGCTAATTTTTTGTGCTTGTATAAAGCAGTTGGGTTTTTTTTTTCGATATTCAAACCGCTAGGGTTTTCAAATTTTACAATGGGATAAAGTGAATTTTGAGTTTCTGTCGAGGTAGTTGCAACTGAGAATGCCCGTTTGTTTCAGTTTACAAAATTACGAACTCATATCTCTAAATAAGTCTATCCGAAAACTCATCATCGGTTGAAACGACCCGCTCCTAGTGGTTCATATATCAGTAAAGTTTTTCAATGACCAACCTGGATATATCAATAAAATGTTCTCAGGATAGAAAAGTATAAACTTCATAATTATCAAACTATGGCTAATTGGAATGTTTTAATAGTCTTAATAGTTTGATTTTCTAATTTTACTTATATCAATTCCATCACTGTTCGTATAAAGGCAGTTCAGAATAATGTGCGCACATAAAAGTGATACACATTCTTTACCAACACTATATTTACCAAATGTCATTACGAAGTATGATTGGACAAGAGTAATGTGAATAAAAGTCAAGATATTGCAAAAAAATCAACAATGATCTCTCGAAAATAATATCATGTCGTTTTTTTAATACTTCCTTCATCTCTTCCATCCATAAAAAAGGACATCAGACAAGGTTACAAACAATATGAATATTCAGATTTCTATTTTCAAAGTGCATAGTATGAGCATTTTGTGCTTCGTATCACAGGGATTATGCATGCATTTTGGAACTCCTTTTGTTCGACCTAATAAAATAGCATTTCTACCCAAAAATTACAATTTTACTAACAAGATCAAAGTTTATGAATCTAAATCGTTGCGGTTGAGATTTCTCCATTATATGCATGTGAAAAACCAAAACGACAGACATTTAACTCATTGAAAGATTTTATTAGAAATTTTGTGCTAATATATACATTTGATATCAAATTTGTGTGTCAAATGCTACTAACTTTAGCCTTTATGCATTTGCTTGCGGACAAAGTTCGTCAAAAAAATTGAAAGAAGAATATAGAGTAAAGATCACATTAAATTTTACATGTTTAGCTTAAGGGATGTTTAGCTATGTTCAACAGAGATACACAGAACTCCAAAATGTAATGTTTGGTCTTAAGAAGAATCAAAATGTTTAAGCTCTCAGTCAGTTGTAATTATGTTTTTTTTTCTTGATTACAATACTTTCCTTTTGTATAATTTACAAATGAGGAACTTAAGTTTAGAGAAAATTGAATGCTTTGCAAAACTTAATTTTTTCACCTGTATACTAAAGGCCACTGTAATTTTTATATACATTTTTATACATGGATCCTTTAAATGATATAAATTTTGGATTTTTAGAAATATGCAACTATTTTCTAGGATTCATATAATGAGCACCATTTTAGTTAGATTTTCAAAAACGGAATGCACTTAATAAGATTTATATTCATTACTCGGAAAATTTCATACAATGCTAATGGAAAAGAAATCATAATTTTGTCTACTTTTATTTTGGGATGGATCAGAACCTAGCAATTCTGAATAAAGCAAATATTTATAAAAGATTAAATATACTTTATATCTATTATATTATTATTTGAGAGGGCATATAAAACAACGGGGAAACCCATTTCAACTGGATAAAAATACAGTCTTTCCATTTCTAGAAGAATTTCGGATCATTTTATAGAATTTTAGCATTTAAGGTTTCATTATATTAATGCTGAATTATAAAACTAAACACAGGATGAATTTTTTTTACCCTAAATAACTCGGAAAATATCATTTCATGCATTTATTCCTAAAAGTACCATAAGTTTTTTTCGGAAATTTTCAAGATTTAATTTAAAAATGGAAAAATGTGGTTTTAAAAAAGGTAATATTTACACTTATGTTTTGCAAAATTAAATCTATCTAACCGAAATGTAATTTAAAGCCATCCAAAATAGAATTTTTCAGGATCATATAAGCAGATTTAGAAAGATTTTTCCAAAGAAGAAATATATCAAAATTTGTGAAAGAACAAGAAGAAAAGTAACCAAAACTGTATGGGTTCCTGGACATTTCATCTTTATTGCCTAAGATCCCAACAGAATTTTGTAAGATATTTTGAATTCAGTAAGAAGTAGAAACATATAACCAAAATATTTGAGAAAACACACTTTATCCAGTTTTCGAAACGGCATTATTCAAGTCATTTTCAAACAAATGCAAAATATAGTCTTAAAAAAAAGGGTTTCCACATTCCATTTTGTGATAGATTCATGTGTTTGTGCTGTATTTTATTGTGTTCAGAATATATATTAAATATTGAAATGCCTTGTTTTTTTTTTAGATCACAATAATATCAAAGAATCCCTTAAACGTTTATGAATAGTTTCTGGTTCTAATTATTCGGATGAAATCCTTTCACAACCATTAATTCTAACTTTCTCAAGATCCCATTAAATCTTAATTCATTAGTCCTTGTATTTATCTAACAGCAATGTAGAAACTATTCGAAAAAAGAAAATCTATAGTGCTTTAAAAAATAATGTTTTTAGTCATTTAGATATTTTTAAAACAAAATTATAAATATTTGCAATTTAATTTAAGAATTAAAAAAATAGATGAAAATTATGGCAATAGTTTTTATAGTTGCATACGGTAGTTGAAGAAATTTTATTTTTTATATATAATAACCGCAGAAAACTATTTATACATTAAAATCCTAAAACATAATAATTGGTCAGATACTGTATGAACATCGAATATTAATCACTTGAAATTATCATTTTTTTCAATGTATAATTTTGATAAAATAATTTTAAATTGCTTAATACAGTTTAGTAATCAATTGTTTATTCCTTTAACACAATTCCACATCTTCTAATAATGAATTTCAGTATATATAGAATGTAAATATATTTCCATGATTAATATATAGGATGAACCCCAAACATAAATTTTGATTTTTAAATGGATAATTCAGGAGTGCAGATGAATAAAACTGAAACACCAATAGGAGATTTAGAAAAATTCAGAAATTTGATAAAAGTAAATTAAAATTAGTTGCAGATGTTAGCAAAAGCGAGACTGCTCATCCTTATCTGAGCTAAAGAATGACACAATATCCTTTATAAAAAAACAGCTGCAATCCATAGCCCTGAATCGTCGCAGGTTAAAAATAGGTCCTATGAAGATGAGCAATATTAGTGACCCTCTGTTTTACTTCAATGAAAATGGCTAAACTTGCCTCAAAAATTGCTAACACTGAAAGAGCTGAAGTAATGTTATTTTTGTTATTATCATGATTCGTGTACTCCACAATGAGATGTTAGTTTAGTTACATTAATACCTCCTTATAAAGCAACACTAGAGCTATTTTGGTACAGATATCGCAATTTTTTCCCGCAGTCAGATGATGAGTACGACCCAAAATATGGCACCCCCTCTTCAAACCGCACCACACCTTGATCGGTTTAACATGCAACAGACCCCCTTATACGACGGTTCCTCGGTGGAATCGGGTCGCGAAAAGATAATTTACCTTCAGACCACCACGGCCCCCACAAAAATAGGTAGCAAGGGGCAAGTTTGTAGGATCAGTATGCCTATTCATGCTACAGGAAATATGAAATAAGTGAAAAGCTCAAGTTTTCTCTTCTCTTCAAGGAAGGCAAATTACATATGGGGTAGGGTTTGGTAAATCCCCATTATGTATCAACATTGATGCACTTTTAGGATATTACAATTTTTGTAGGGTGGTGGCGAAAAAGTTTAAAAACCACAGCTCAATTTTCATGAATGATATCTCTCAATTAATGCTTTATAGCACTTTAAGGATTCGGATTATGAATGAAACATGAAGTGCCAACAATCAGTAACAATTTAAATTTGAAGCTCCTGTCTGAAAATTTCACGGCTTACAAAATAAACAGGGTACTAGTTTCCGTTTTCTTTTTTCTGATTTCTCATCAGCAGTCTTTGCAATGACTACATACAAAGAAGATCAATAGCATTTTCTTCCTCATTCCGTACAGTGACTTTAACGTGAAAAACCACATGCCAAAACATTTTCAAAATTTTCATACCATAAATTTATCGCATTCAAAGTAAACATTCAAATCTCTTTTTAATTTATATAATTCGGTGAATAAGTTAAGGAATTATAATGAGAAATGCTTTGAGGAACATGTTACATTTCAAGGTGAAATTCCCAATACAAATAATATTATGAACAGAGTATTTTCAGTGGTTTACAGTTTCAGGATTTTATTAAGGAAAAAAATATATAAATAAAGAGATTAAAATGAAATCAGCTGTGCATATTTCAATACATTATGTCAGAACATTATTTCTTGAGCGGCCAGGTACCACGTGCTCGTGCAAATTTGATTATATTTTTATTCATTTTAATTCTTTCCTTGAATGATGCACTTTATTCTTGCAAACGATCCAAAAAACTTTGTCTCGCATTTAGTGCTTAAAAAAATATCACATTTCCTATTTATTTCATTTCATATAATCACGAACTCAAAATGACATTTTTTTCTAGGTTTTATTTGCTGTAGTCATTAACTTATTTTTTTTCAGAGCTTTTGTAAATACAATGGCAACACGTTACTAAAAGCTGATATTTTTCTCCTACGGATTAAAATTTTTATTCTTCGCCTACGGAATTTTTTTGAAACCAAAAACCTCATACCCAAAACAACATCATCTTTTAATATAATAAATATGGGGAAAATACTTTAAAATAAGAATTTTTCTCTCATTTATTTTATATTTATCATATACATATTACCTGGCCACCATTAGTTGCATGATATTCACTGGTCATCGTCTTTCAGCCATTTTTTCTGTTACAAAATACAGGAAATACCATTGAAGCATATTTTTTTCAATGCTTTTAACATCTTTGTGTACTTTTTATACCATGTATAAATTTATGGGTGTTTGCTGAGTGTCTTCAATAAATTAACATGTGCATTCGCCCTTCTCTTGAGGGGCTACTATTTTTGAGTTTTTTCAACAACTTCTTTCTCATAACAGAATTCTTAAAATAAACAAATGCTGTGTGATCAGAAACCTTGCTTTATTACTGTGGGGAGGGGAAGAAATCAATGGATTTATTTAATTCTTTTTCTTCAATCATTTTTTTTTTTTTTTGTAATTTTAAAGAGATTTTAACGGTTCGGTATTTTTGATAGCAGCAGTATACGAATAACTTATAAACTTCAGTGTTTGTTAATGTTTAGATAAACATTTGATATTTTAAAGGCAATTCATTTATTTGTGTTATTTATTTCTGCTAGTATATATAATTTTAAACCATTCAATTATATTTCATTTCAAAAAATAAATTTTAATGATCAATTAAATTTTAAATTTATTAAATTATTTATAATAAACAATTTGTATATATAAATTTAAGTATAAAATTCTTGTAAAACTTTATAACTTTAGAGTAAATAAAAATGATAAAAATATGATATATAGAATTAAAATAGATAAAAAGTTTATCTGAAAAAGATTTCATGATTTTAATTAAAGCTATAACATAAGCATTTTCGGCAGAGATTCTTACAATTATTTAAAAAGGGGGCATAGCAAAAAAATATTTTTTTTCCAAATCCTTCAATACGAATTCTATAGTAAAAACGAAAAATATGAAGAAACCATTAAATGAACCAAACTCCCGATCTGATGAATGATTGATTTGACTGTCAAATAAAATATAATTTCATTTAGAATTTTAAAAAACACCATTTTAACTTAGCAGAATTGGGATCGAAACAAAAGTTGAAAGTTCTGAAAAAAATATTTACGTTTCAAAATATGATATGAATTATTAACAAAAAAAGAAGTTGAAAAAGTCTCCTAAAAGAAATTCAGATGATATTTTCTAAAATTTAAGATATAAAGATGAAAACTGATACAAAATCTTTTTTAAGATCAAGTTATCTATTATAAATCCCGAGTAGAAGAATACAAAATGTCTAAAGAAAAAATAAAACATTCTGGATGCGAATGCGATATTCCTTCAGTAAATAAAATCACAAGGATAGTTTAAAAAGCCAGCAAAAACTTTTCTCCCTTTTTGTTGAAATTTTCCTTTATACGGCCTCAAAGACATTAACGGCATTAAAAGATTTCCACGGTTTCTTTTAAATTACCAAATCCTCATTTGCATACAAGAGTACGATTCCGTTTGAAGGAGAAAAAAACTCGCTTTTCACTTGAAAGCAAATCTGGCGAAGGAAACTTGGTTCAGAATTAGCGAAAACCGTTCCGTAGAAAATAACAAAAGTCGTTACGTTAATATCAAGCTTGGGTACCCTGAGGGAAAAGCTTAGTAAAGGATTTTTTTTCTAAGTTAATCACCCCGTAAGATGAGAATGATTTTTTAAAGAAAAATTACTTGCCTTATGTCTATAAAAAAGAATTGTCTTTTATTGTCTATATTTGTCTTTTTTTTCTCATTTTTTTCAATGGAGAAAAATTATTAAAGAGGAGTTTAATAAGGTAATAATAGATTAAGGACTAAGTTCAAGCGTAGCAAAGCAAATGCATTTGTAATTATTTGCTTCTTGTACATTAATATATCTTTAAAAAAAAACATCGGTTTAAAAACTTATCCAGCAGCGTTTGTAGAAAGTATTGCAAATAGAAGAGGAACAATAATGTAAACACTGTAACAAGTGATAATTTTATAGTTTATGAATTTGTTTTATTGAACTTTTCTGAGATTCTTGAATGGAAACACATACATTATTAATCATGCGTTAACGTATAAGAAAAACTTTCTATAAAGCAAAGTAAAAATTCCCATAGTTGCAACATGGATAAAAAATATTATTTTAAGCTCTTGTATATTACAAGGAAAACAGACACTTTTGTAAAGAACCTACTTAAGTGAATGGTAGTCTGGAAACCTACAATCATGCAGAACCTACTTACAAAATGTCAATTTCATTGCAAAATACATATAATATTTTTAGACTAAAAACCACCTTAACTCTTTGTAAGATTGGCTGTACCATCTTAAATCATTTTCTCAAGTTATTTTCATTCTACTTGTTATCGGCTATGCTTTAAAATGAGGAGCCAGGTTTCTTAAAATATAAATTTATTAATCATATAAAAACATAACTCGTTTCTTCAAGTAATAAAAATAAGAGCATAATACTACATGAAAAGATACCCGGTTGGTGCATGTCTTAAAAGTTCACTCGCGCCTCGCGAAGGCAGCATCAACACCAACGCAAAAATACAAACAGCTTTTATTTGTCTAACACACCTCTAGTGTTGCCAACAAAAACATATAAAGCTTGCACCAACCATATACAAATTGAGACCGTTGTCTGGGATTGAAAAAATATGAGTTCAAAAATATCCAAAACCACCTAAATGACAATTTATACAGAACTTTAACATTCATGAACAATTCCTCCATATTCTTAGCACGTATTAATTTAAATGACATTATTTTATACTTGTTACCAATATTATGGTATCCAAAACGGTAGACGACCAAGTCATTTTTTACAAACGCAAGGAATGCTAAGAAATCAATTATATTTCTATTTTACATAAATTTGTGGAAAGTGATTTTTTGTATTGACCTATCAAATATAAATAGTTTAAATATTTTATCTAAAAATTAAAACAAGGAAGCATTTAAGCATCAAAAATATATTGTAAATGTGGTATAAAAATATTCACTTCATTTAAAACCAAATCCAACAAGAAATGAAGATATGCTTTTAATTCAGACAAAAAAGATAATTTTTCACAATAATTTAACATCATACCATTTACTCCTTTTGAAGAGTTTTCATTCATCATATCTGTATCCCAAATGAATCAAAATATCTATAACATTATTCCGCCAGAACCCTTGATTGATTTTGAAAGCTCTAAGACTGAAAAATATATCAATTAGTAGAAATGTAACACTAAACGGATCGCAGGGATCATTTAGGCTGAAGATGAATTGGAAAATTTTACATTAAGATGAATTAAAATGCGTCTTTTCTAACTTCAGACATCAAAACATGCATTAAAGCTAATTACAAAGTGCTTTGCTTTAGATTCCTTACAAGTTCAAAAAGTTTTAACATTAAATAGGATAATTTACTTTTATTTTACAGTTGGGAAAACTGTGTTACTTATAATTAAATGAAGCATTCTTTATTTAACGCAGCTGTTAAACTATTTCATTTCCGGTAGTACTAATAAGTACTTTTATGCATAGAAAATTAAAACACCTTGAAATATTCGTCTCAAAATATTAAAAGATTCGTTCTCTTCTTAAAATAATTGGTAATCTAATGCTTAAAATTTATAACTAGTTCACATATTTCAAATTTAATTTTATGTCATTGCTTACTATTATGTACAAATATAATCCTTCATCATACTAATGAATTACGAGTAAACACGTTCATTTAGAACTCTTTTGAAGCGATTGATTAGATAACAGTAGATAGGTATAAGTTATGTGTATCGTCAGAAATTAAATTATCTGTCAATATGTATTTCGAAAATATATGGATGCAAACTGATGATTTGATTATCCCTGTGATAAATGTGCCAATTGAGGCTCTAAAATTTATATTCTGATCCACATTCTAGGATTTTGCTATAATTTCATTAGGAAATCCTGTTAGACATTTTTACATTATCAGGACATTGAAGATTCCCTGCATATTTTCAAAAATATAGAAGAATGCAGGAAAATAAATGCCTTTGTGGAGGAATCGGTACTGTTAACCACTAATTAAAAAATTGCCCAGAAATATCCGAAAAAGGAAAACATCTGCTAGTTGAAAATAATGACTTGAGTTCAGTACCGATGGTACCAGTAATCTTAGGATTAAGAAGGACATGATGTCTAAAATTGTTAATTTTTTACCAACTGTTTGAAAATTTATAGAGGAGGAGATGGTCAGTATTTGACCAATTTGGGGACAATTATCACAAAGAGAATGTCAGTTTGACATATTGGATCAATGCAAGGATGGACATTGCTAAGTCCGCAGTCGGCCCTCAACAAATCCTGTCGATTCTACTACGTTCAGTGGTGGCGAGGTGGTCGGTTGTACCCAAGAAGATATTTTAAGAGGTAGGCTTACGCTGCAATTCTTATCAGTAGAAGTTGAAACCATTTTAACGCTAATATTTAAGGCAATTTAATCAAATTATTCTTGGTTTTTACAGGATTTGCTTTGTGATCTATGAGAGCAAAGGATAAGACATTTTGGCAGATACTACTAATACACTTTTATATGTTTTCATTAGGGGGATTTCTTCGTTCCCTATGTCGGGCAGTATTTAAAATTTGATTTTTGCAGATATGTGCAACTAATTTCTCTTAATTCTTAGCATACTGTACATTTATATCATTATCAACAAGTCGAATAAAGACACAGGGGATCACTTTGTTTTCTTCTTCCAATATGCCGAGACAAATGGTAAACATCTGGTATTTTGGGTTTCTGGGAGTAGCAAGATGCAAAAAAAAATTGATTCCTTCTCAATGCTGGGCTTTGAAGAATGAAAAAATAGACAGCAAACGGTAGAGTTGGAACAACTCTGTACTTTTTGTACCTTAAAAGAAATAAATATCTCTGTACCTCAGAAGAAATAAATATCCTTCAGTACTTCGAACAGGATACTCAAAACTCACCTAAGAAAGAAGCCTTGGTAGGATATATCGGATTGGAAAAGTATAGAGAAAAGGGCAGTTTTCTTTCTTGGACGTACAGCAAAAAATGAAAAATATAGCAAAGTGACAAGTATGTATGACGAAAAATATAGCAAGTTACCACAATACTGCAAACATTTTGAGTAAACAATAACTATCCTCGGTACTAAATATCTCCCTAAACTGCTAAAAAAATTAACATTTTTTTAAAGTTTTTATGGTAGTGACAATTGATTTGTTCATTTTTGCAGGAAATCAGATTAAGCTACTAAAACTTGAATTAAAAGATTATCAAAATGTAAGCCTTCTTTTTTAACTGTGAAGAATGCTGAGGGTTTTACATAATAATACAGAAATTAATTTTATGTCTATATTGATCCATGCGGAATTTTTATTGAGAATTCAAATTCTCGTATAACCGGAATATTCCTTGATACCAAGTTCAACTTTCTACCCAGATTTTAGCAACAGCTTTTTCTAGACAACGAAGATTCTAGACTCATTTTTAGCTGTTTTTCAACACATTTCGAAGAGAATAATATGATGTATATTTTAACGTCCGCCAACTTTGTCAAACCTGCTAAAATCCCATAGCAGCCCTTTTTTGGAGATACGCAAGAATGCGGAGGGAAAAGGGTTGAGTGAGGAAAGAAATCAGAGTCGATGAGAGATGGATTGCAGAACGAAGGAGGAACGTTGAGAGGCGAATCCGTGGAAAGAAGACGAGTTATTCCGGGTCTGACGAAGCAAGAGATAAGAGGTCAGTCGAATTGAAGGACTGATGAAGCGAGAGAGTAAAGATCAGTCTGGGTCTAAGTCTGAAAAAAAATCGAAAGATAATGGAATAGTGTTGTGTGCTTTTCGTATTTGATTTTTGTGTGTGCTGGGTACCGTGTATCTACATGTAATTCCTACTACATAAAATTTTGGGACTAAAACTGGATGTGAACACTGTCTCTGCCGCTCACATAAATGAAACCCCACATCTTACAAATTTATCTTCTGATATTCAAAACTTCCTAAATCGAAAAACATTGGGCATTTATTGAAATATTTGGAAGCATTATTATGTATTAAAATTCCACTTCCAGGACTTTCTTCAGTATTACAGACTATTCCACTGGAAAAAGTTTCATATAACATAAATGGCTCTGCAAAGTCTTAATTTTCTGATATATGTGTAATGCATTTCATAGAAATCCACTTATTTAACGATTACACCAGTTAATGATAGCAATAGCGAACTCTAGATACCATTATTTATATGCTGATTTAATAAAGAATCGCTTGTTCAGACAGATTCTCATTAATAATCTTGTTCTAAATACTTATTTTACGTACGAGCGAATTAATTATGTTGAAGCGTATTATATAGGAATTAAATTAAATCTAATATGAATATGTTGGTTAAATTCACTTTTAAACCTTAATTCTTAAAATTAAGACAAAATTAATTAACTGAATAAATCAGCTGCTATATATAGAAAAGAGAAGCTTCACACTTGGAAATTAATACTTTCTTACTGAAATTCTCCAACTAACTATTTCCGAATATTTATTTGAGTTTTGAATGTTTTAAAAAATTAAAAGCATATTTTTGATATACTGTATGTTTCTAACATATCGATCAAATCAAAAAACTTGTATATTTTAATGTGAAAAAATAACATTATTTGCATAGATTGCAAATTTAGTAATGATTTAAAAGTATTTGGAGAGTTGCATATATTTGTAAGATTGGATTTTAACTAATATTTTCACTCATTCAATTCAAGTTTTTTTTTAAAATAATTATTTAAATTTCATGTTTAATTACGTTTTATTTATAATGAATACAAATAACGATGCAAATAACATATTAATTGCAACGTGAAACTGATTATTGCGTTATTTGTAATAATTTAGTCTCTTATATTTATAATTTATGTACTGTATACTCAAATTAAAAGCAATTTGAAACATATATAAAATTAATTTCGTTATATCCCACTTTCACACTTCTATTCTTTTATGTTAGACTCGAAAGAAACAAATAATATGTATTTTTAGATTTGGATAAGATAATAAAATACAGGCACATAAAATTATAAAATCTAACAGTTTTTCTTGTTATAGGCTTAGGATTATATAATCTAGAAAGTGAAATTTATAAAATCGATAATACACTGTTTCATTTCTAAACAAAAGGGAACAACAGGTGTTAATCGAGTCTACCCGAGGCGAAACATCTAATAATTGCCTTTCTGCACTGCTTCAATCGGTTAATTTCATGATTCCTATCTGAGAAAAGTGAGTCAGAAGCTGAATTAGTTTGCACTCAAGGTGTAAAGAATTTGTGCTCAACAAAATACATGGAATAATAATGGGATAACGATATAACACGATATAAACGTGGAAAAGCAGTAAATTATCTAAGAACATTATACGTTTACATAACAATCGCTATTTTATTAAAAGAGTACTAACTAGAATGAAAGGCAATTATAATAAGTATCTAGCATAATGATTTTTGCTTTAATACGAGATATGAGGAATTAATTTCCGATTCTTGACTTCTAATATAATATGTAGTCTCCAATTACTTAATTTTCCCCCAATAACAGGTTTAAAAAGTATACATATTTTATGAATAATTGTAAGCAGTTCATCATCTCAAAATATAAAAAATAACTTCAAATTACCATAGAGTAGTTTATAAGTTTCTAGTTACAGTGGATAAAAAACATTGAACTAAGAAATTCTCAAATCGTAAATTTTCAGCCATCACCCCTTTCAACAAATGTTGACATGGTTTATAATAAATGATTAGAAGTTCTCATAATAAATTATAGAGACTTCTATCGATGAGTTATTGCTTTTCTTATACCAAAATTATACTAATTTTATATCTTTTTTAATGAAGTTTGAAATTTTCTTATCAAAGTTAAAAATTGAGACGGCTAAATTTTGGTCTTTTAAATCAAAGGTCAAGATATCTCTGATATGTATCTAGCACAGCACATGCTAATTTGTTTGGTCAGCCATTCTCAGTATGACTTAGTGTTATTTGTTCAATGAAAGATTCAATATTTGTTTTATTCATCTATCCTTAGGTCTATTTTCATTTCCCTTTTTAACTTCCGTAACTTAACTTCCGTAATAAACAAATAAATAAATATAGTAATCAAACCTTTTTTAGGTATGTGTAAAATAGGAAAATAAACTGGTATCCAACTGTTATTTTTATCATGAAGAAATATTTATTTCCTGCGATAATTATAAATAATTTTCATTTAAAAATCATTGAATAATAAGTATATGCGCGGAAACAGTGAAAAGAACTTTCAATGAAATTAATAATTCGAATGAAAAACCTTGAGGATGAATTCGTGCTTTGTATTGCAGAAAATTCGTTTTTAAATAGAGATCGACGAATATGATAAAATTGTTAGAAAGGCTCTTTTTTCAGCTGATCTGCATAAACAGTATTGCATTATTACTAATTTATTTCTTTGTTGTAAAAAAATGTAAATATTTTCTCTTTTGCAATGACAAATTATAATCTGTACTTTGCAGTATTTAAATATTGTACAAAATTTTCACTAGATGAAAAGCCTCCCAGCTATAGAGTCAAATCTTTGGAATCTAGAAAACTGCAGGAGATACGAAGAAACTATTATGAAATTATAGTTCTTAGAAACACTATCATGAGGAAATACCTCGATTCGAAAACTTGGAATAAATTCGTGTAAGTCGTGTGTGCAGCGTATTCTACTTACACATGCATTATTTAAAACGCAGGTTTTCTTGAGTTAAAATTGATTGTATCAGTGCATTTTCTTTAAATTAGAGGTCATACTTTTTCAGCTGCGCTAATCAATAATTTAAAAGTTAAAATGTTTATTTAGTAGTTAAATCTCCAGCTTAAGTGATATTTAATATATAATAAAAGACCATCAAAAGTACTTGCACTATTTAGTGAAATCAATAAGAACAAAGAAATGTTTAGATTTTATTTCATTTTACTAACTTTTTATAAGACGAATTAATTTACAATAATGTTTTTTATTTCATTTTTGAATCATTAATAAAATTTTGATGCAGAATAATCCTAGGGAACAAGAAAACTTAAAATTAATTAAAATAAGTTAATGTAATTAATAATTAAACATTTTTAATTTATATCTTAAGTAGATAAAAATTACAATCTTATACTCTTTTATATACCTTTATAAAAACATTGTTGTATGAAGAAGGTATTAGTATGATTTCTCAAAAGTCCTTTCAAGTGGCTCCGAAATAAAAAAAAAGATTAAGTAGGGTTTTTTTTGCAATTTTTTCATGAATCAAGAGACGCTTTATTAAAATATTATTGTTAGATTACAGCATCTACTTTAAAACAAGTTAGTTCACGCTTGTTATTAGAAAGTATACAATTGATTGACTTCGATTATTTTTGAAAAACCGTGCAATTTTTGAATAGGCTATTTTTAAAAACTGCATTCATAAGAATAAAATAAGTAATAATAACAAATAAATAATAGATAAAGAATATATCTCCCCTCTGATTAAAAATAATTATTGTCGGTAATAAATTATTCTTTAAACAAACTTCGATTTTTGAGATTAATTTTTAAAACAAAAATAGTTTCCTTTAATATTCAATCATTTACATTATCGAACAAAGAAATAAATATTTTATTAAAAAATAATTTTTATCCATCATCTTATTCAGGATATGACGCTCCTGTTTGTTCATTTTTAGTTTTAAATAGAAAAGTTATTGATTAAACCTCAAAGAACCTGAAATGTCAGTAGCCCGGCTTTTGACAAGTGAATTTTTTGAAACAATTTATGATAAAACACTTCTCCCTTAAGGCAAAAAATCGTATAAGAACATATTAAATCTCATAAATTGCTTAGTATGACCAAGGCATTATTAAATTTTTAAATAATCTAGTATGAGTGATCCACTGAACAGTTTCTTGTATATTACTAATCAATGACCTTGCACATTAATAACTGTAGACAAGTGTTATTTTTTGTTTGTATATTTGTGTTTGAAGCTAGAGCCGTGTTTGGCTATACTGCGCCAACCGGACAAATCATCATCTGAAATTAAGTTATATTACGAAGTCTGTTAGGGGAAACACTTTGAAAATTTCTTCAGTGATTAATCTGAGATTTGATTATTAGCATGTATTTTAAACTTCTTTCCGACTGACTGAAAGTAAAACTTGATATTTGATATCATACCCATAAAACCGCATATCATTTTATATAGCGAGTTATTGCGTCTTCAAATATCACTATTCCATGCCAGTAAAAGCAGAAACCGACAAATAGTCAATTCCCCAAACATTCTACCTCCGAATTCGATACATCTAGATTTTTTATATTAAACCCGTCACATTTTAACTCTCATTCGGACAACAAGATAGAATGAATTTCAATCAAATTGCATTGAAAATCTACAAATATAGATGGAAGGACATATACCACATTTCATCTGCTTAACTCGAAGCATTTGGATTCCTGTGATCACAGAAAAACAAGTAGAACAGACAAACATGATTCTAATAACGCATTTCAAGAACAGTTTTCTCGAATATAGAGATTTGACAACATTCCGAGATCGATTTTTTTTAATTATAATTTTTTCTCTTCGTATATTTTATATACGAGAAATTAATAACCCAGCATTCTTTGTATAACCATGACTATATATAAAACTTTCTAAGCACAAATGTCAAAGAGAAAAATATTATCACACGTTATTCAAACTTTTTGTGGGATCTATATCCTTAAAACCTCTCACCTGGCATTTATCGAGATGTGAATTTTACGTGATATGGAAGATATACAAGTCAGGCCATCAAATACTCTTCAGAGGCATAGAAAAAGGGACAAGTATACATGACTGAGAAGTTAAATCAAATGTTTCTTGAAATTGAAATTCAAATAATTGTAAACAGATTCTAATTTTAAAACACTGAAGAAACTAATTTATCACACAATCTAGTTTTGGAGAAAACATTAGCCTGCAATTAGCAGTAAACCTACCTAATGATTGTGTAAAAAGAGTTATAATACATATAAAAAACACTTGAAAAGAAAATTCGAATTGCATCGTCACAGAAACATGAGACTCTGATCAGATATCGCAAGTTTTATTTCCCTTTATATTTATAACAAAAGGAAATTTAACTTTTTGAAATTTTCAATTCAGATAATATTTATACTAGCTCTTTTGAAACTCTAACGTTTAAAATATAAATTTAAATAATTATCTGTATTCTTAACGTGATTCGCTATTTGCAAGTTCTTTTGATCGTATATAAATATTTATACTCGCTATGATCTTATTAAAATATTAATTTAGAAGAAAATCCTATTTAATATATTGTATATAAACTAGCACAATATATATACTCACGTTCAATTTCTTTGAATTCTATTTGGCAAATTTCAATTAAATGAATTGAGTGGGTGTCTAATTCATTTCTAGCAATTTTTATTAGAATAAATATAGATGATATTATGATTGAATAAATATACTCCTAAATTGGCATTAAATCTATGTTCATTTATTTTATAAAATTATAGAAACAATTGGAGTAATTTAAGATTTCACAAAGCATATTACAAGTCTACACAAAAAGTACGAATAACTGTTTATTATCTAATGTTTAAAACTAATTTTACGCAAATAGTTTAATATTAAGTATAATATAAAAAGTTATAGAATTAAGTTGGCTAAAATTTGCAAAAAAAATTTATATTTTGGTTTCAGGATAGTAAAAATTATAGAATGATTTTTATATTTTGAGGTTTGAGGATAGTAATTATTTCTATATTTTGGTTGAGTAATTTATGTTATGGTAATTTATAAATTATGGTAATTTATTTTCTAAATCAATAATCAACATTTTAAAGATAATTAGAGTTTTTATACTAACTCAATTTATTTTTTAATTCATAATTTCTGTTCTTTTATAGATATTAATTTTTCAGCTTAGGATAATATGCTCATTTCCTTCTTTCAGTAAAATACTATAATTAAGAAAGAATAGGATTCAAAGTTTCGGATTGTGAATAACCTCTCAAAGGAGCACAGATTATATACAAGAATTCAAATTCGAATTTTTTTCCTTTTATGTTAAATTATATTAATTCAACTTTTTATATATTGCTTCATATTTGTAATAACACACATACAGTCAGTCATAAAAGTCTACATACTCCCTTAAAAATGGGCTTATTTCAAAAATTGATTATATTTCAATTTGGGAAATCCTGACAATCTTTCACTTTTCACTAAAAATTGTAATTTAAATAAAAAAATAAGTTTAAAATTAGCATTTACTGGGAAAGTTTGGCAATATGTAAATATTAGCGCGTCACAAAAGTCTGCATACACTTGATTGGCTGAGAGGAGAAAATTCGTATATCAAGTTTTGTAAAAGCTTACTTAAGGTTGAGGCGGCACGTGTCGTTAGCCATCTCAAAATTCATTTCCTGAGATTTTACAATACCGAAATGCTTAAAATGAGCCAGGGGAAGGAAAAATAATTAGAACTTCGAAATTTGACAATAAAATTGAAATGTGAAAAGAAATCTTACGCCGAAATCACTAAAATTGTAAAAAAAGTATGTCGAATGAGCAAACAATCTACAGAAATTTTGTTAAGCGTGGAAATGTGCTCAGCAAATATCGATGTGGTCGTCCAAGAAAGCTCAATGATCGAGAAACAAGAGCCATAGTAAGAAAAGCAAGAAAAATCCAAAAATTAGTGCTCCAGAATTAGCGGATCAAATTGCAACAGCAAGTGGAAAGGAGGTACACCCAGAAAATATTCGTAGAATTCTTCGATCAGCCGGCTACAACGGCAGAGTTCCCAGACGGAAACCCTTCATATCATCTGTGAACCAACAGAAAAGACTTGCCTTTGCTTCTGCACATATTGACAAGGATTTTGAGTTTTGGAAAACAGTTGTGTTCACTGACGAGAGCAAGTTCAACGTTTTTGGAAGTGACGGCCGTGGCAAAGTTTGGCGGAAAAAGAACACGGAAATGAACCCAGAGAATTTGACTCCAACAGTGAAACACGGTGGAGGTAGTGTGATGGTTTGAGGTGCCATGGCAGCAGCTGGAGTCGCCAATCTGGTTTTCATCATTGGTACTATGGATCGTTTTGGATACTTGAATATTTTGCAAAGCAACCTACTTGAATCAGCCAGAAAATTGGGACTTGGAAACGACTTTGTCTTTCAACAAGACAATGATCCCAAGCACACAGCAAAGATTGTTAAGGAATGGCTGCTCTACAAAACGCCCCAGCAGTTGCATTCACCTCCACAGTCACCAGACCTTAATCCTATCGAACACATTTGGGAGGAAATCGACAGAAAAATTCGACAACAAACCATAACCAGTGTGGAAACCCTAAAGAAGGCTATGCAGCTGGCTTGGTCCCAAATTTCACCTGAGACAACGAAGAACCTGGTGAATTCGATGCCAAACCGAATGCGTGTAGTCATTACTTCAAAGGGAGGGCCTACCAAGTATTAACGGCTTATTTATATTTATCCATTGTTCCAAATTTCAGTTTCCTGTCTCTGTATGCAGACTTTCGTGACCACATAATTTAAACCTTTTGTTATTTTCGCTATGTTTTAACAAGTATGTTGATAATTACATTTCTTTTACCCGAGTTATTATTATAAATAATTACGAAAATAAAGTTGAATTTTCGAAATTACGAGTTTTGTGCAATACATGAGAAAATCACTGTGTGTACGTAGACTTTTGTGACTGACTGTAGTTGTGATCTGATTGCTATTCTGAGTAAATGCTTTTTTTTGGAAATTTATAGAACTTTATTTGGAGTAATGGATCATAAAACTGAAATTAATTAAATACATTTTTTAAGAATATATTTTAATTTCTTTTACTAAAAAAACTTTACCAAACTTATTATTAGGAAGTAATTATATCACAAATACGTAGCAAAAGGTATTAGAAAATAATCATTTAATTGTTAATTACAAAAGTATTGGAATTATTTTATCTTTAAAATTTGTATATAAGTATATTATGTTAAGTAATATTGTTAAGTAGTATTTCCAGAAATGAAATTTAATGAAACTTATTAGTCTACAAATTTCTGAAATTATTAAACTAGTGTTTAATCTTGAATGATACATAAATGTATAAAATTCTAGAAAATAAGGCAGTTTTCTTATCAATTTTAGACACACAACATTTTCACAAATATGAAGCAAGTCAAATCAAATATAAGCATAGAAAATAAAAAAAACATTGAAGAGTACGTTTGCACCTATTTTATAGGAAACGCGAAAAGAATCCTTTGCAATTGCAGTCAAGTATTTCAATGCACCCTTCACTTGATTGTGAATTCCATATTTAAGGAAGATTCATCTTTCCATCTTAAGGAACAACAGTCCTATGTTTTAATACCCAAGTCAGAGCCATATCAAAGGATGGGTAAGACATGCCAGCCGAAATTCAATAATTTTCACTAGGTAACCTAATATTTTGCAACTTAATCGAATTATTTTTTTCAAAAGTTTCTCTGCTATTTCATCAAAGTTGTTTGTATGTAATTAACACTTCTATTCCTTACATACCATAGCTTTAGCTACGGATATTCTACTACAGCATTGCTGTCGTTAAACATAAAATTGACTTCTAGTTTCATTTCCAAAATCTATTATTCTTCTTTTTCATTCATTTCCTTTCAAAATCTATTAGTATTTTACTAACTATTTGCACATTCATTTACTTATAATACTGTCTTTATAAATAGCATATATCTTTTCACTATTTGAACAATAGAAGTAGTTGCTGCATTAAATGAAGAGAATGCCTTTATTCATTCTCAATGTATATGGTAACATCAAACTAAGTAACCAATTTAAGTCTTACCAAAATTAAATCAATTTTTCAAATCAATCGAACCAAGTTAAAACGACATGGCTAGAAAGGAGAAAAATATTAAGAAAAAATATTTTTCAGTAAATATATTCTGAAGATTTAACCCTTTTCAGACAAATCCGGCCCAACCGGTCATTTAAATTCTATTCTAACTGGACAGTTTATTTTTCAAACAATGAGAACAGTATGTAAAACGAGTTAGCAACAAGAAGGGATATTCCCGTTTTGCATCTTACCACAGCACCTTTCTTTTGAAACAGAAAGCGGCAATCCAGGATAAAGTTTGTTCTATCGTTTGGGCCGGGTCAGTAGCGAAAGGGTTAAAATCTATTCGACAGCTTTACACTCATCACAGTCAGCTGTCGGACATATTTCGAACACATACACACTAAAAAGAAGAAAATATTTCTCTCAAATGCTGGTATGAAACGAAATTTTATAAAAAGAAAACGCTCAGATTACACTATAAAGAAATTAATGCAAATTGATATTAAATTAAAAACAATTCCTAAATATCTACTCAGATTTCAAAAATAAATAAATAACTTTCTAATTAATGAAAAGAATAAAGACAATTATTTCAGGTGAAAGGAATATAATACAGTATCACATTGGGTAATTAAGGTCAAATATTCCAATAGAAATAATTATTGTTAAACTTTATAGCTTTTGAAACAGTCCTTTTACCTCTTAGATGTTTACCTTCAAAACGTCTCGGAACATGCACTATTAAAAGAGGTATTTTCTAACGATCTTCTCTGTTTAATAACATGCTTTCATCTATAAACCTTTCAATTATTAAGTTGTGTTTTCTAAGTCTATTTCAATAATTAATTAGTTTATGCTGAAACTCCGTTTCTTAAAATATTAAGTAACAAGACTCTTCAGATGGAAATGTTACTTGATAAGACAAAATGACAGCAGCCTGTGTACGGCAGAGAAAACTTTCCATTTCAATTACAGATTGCCTTCCAGTTTAAAACTCATACTATTGCCAAAAATATGCAGATATTTTTTTCTATCTCGAAAACCTTTAATTTCTTTTTCATCCCAACCGTTTTTAAAACATAACTAAGTTTTTGTAATTATTTCTTCCGACAATAATTAAATTAGAATTGAAACCACGATCAAAAAAGTTAAAATTAACATATGTTTTGAACAAAATACATAAGCTAATGCATGCATTTAAGGATCAAAAGAATGAAAAGAAATAAGCAAGAAAGAAATTCATTCCTCGATTTTATTTTCATCTTGGAAAGATGATTAAAAAGAAATCTGATTATATTTGTTTTGTTATACTACGAAATATTCCTAAATGGCATCCACAACCTCAAAGTATTCAAAATTACTTATTCAACGATATTTTATCCTAATAGTTTCGTTTTTGTAAATTTTAATATTTCCCAGCAGTAATAATTATTCTAAATAAAATATGTATTTTTTGAAAGTTCAGTTTGTTAAATTAAAGATAGTTCAATTTCTTGGTTTTTTACCCTTGATAGTAACATCTTTCCCCTTCAAAATTTGTTAGAAATTAAACCAAACTTCAAGTTAGAGAAATTATAAATCCATTGATTAATTTCACTACATAACAGAAAAATCCTATTTGATGCCAGGAACAATCTCATTATTATTTACGTATTTGTGCAATAATTAAAAATTATAGTAATTTCATTCGGCGTATATGTGAATACTCACTTTAAAGAATTCTTTGTAAATATCACTTTTTAGAGAGTTTTCGTAAGAACTTTACAAAAAACTCTGAATTACATTTAGCTAAGGTATAGCATACCATTAATAAATTATACTTCAAATACGATACAAATATTCAATTTTCGAGAAAATCACCATGCACATTACTGTCTAGATAAATGCATTTGTAAGTTCCTTTATTGATGTAAGAAAAAAAAATTGATACAAATCTATAGCTATTATTAAATCTTGAGAGACGACATTAGTGAAGTAAAATTTTATTCTCTCATCTAAGTAGACGTTACAGGTATATAAGTAGTTTTAGAACAACAACAAAATGGGTGATGGCAAGCAAGCAAAGGGAAATTATGTTAGATGGTTTGCTTGCTTGCTGCAACATCCTCCCCACCCTGGTCAACCTCCAGAAGTATGACCATTTGGAATGGATGGGTAATCTCCTTTCCTTTGGCACGAAAGATGCAGGTACAAATTCTTCCGTCCCACCATCCTCCCCACCAAGCTGCTCTTGGTGCAATAAACTTTCACTTTATACCATTGTGAGTATAGAGGCCTAAATGATCATACAACTTTGATACAATTCTAAAAAGTAAACGTGTTGCAAGAACAGCAAACTGATAAACATTTTCGCTTATGCCTGTAGGAAGCACGCCTTCCTTGGTATTCCAGCTCATTCCCAATACTTGCGTACTTCTTTTAAAACTGAAATCTTTTAGTTCCAAAGTACCCTGTAGGTTCTTGGAGTTTGTATTTCATTTAGCTAAAGGTAAACTTATCTGTGCCATTAAATCTTGCATTTCTTGGTAAAGAGTTGTTGCTTGCTCAGCAGCATTCATTTCCACAACAAAGTTGCCCATGAAAATATTATCCTTCAGGTGCTTAGCTGCAGTAGGGTAGGTATTCGAATCCATATTAGCTAATTCACGAAGCGTAGCAGAAAGCAAAAAGGGACTAGAAGTCAATCTAAAGGCAAAAGGGAAAAAGGATTAGTAAGTATTTCACTTCGCAAGTGTATTTTTCCGTTTGCATCCTTTTCTGTCTTAAACCACTGGAACCTAGTACAATTTCTTTCTTCAGCCAAAATAAGGTGCAAAAATGCTTGACGTCTGTCGCTAGTGATTTCGAATCTGGGAAGTTGAAATCGGAACAACGTTGCAAATATTCCCGGAAGAAAAACTCGAACCCCGCTCAAGAGCATCATTTAAGGAAGGTGTACGAGAAGAAAGGTCAATACAATTCGGCATTTCTTTTCGTTATTCTTTCATTTTTTAATTATATGATGAGACTGGTAAAATAGTTTTGATTCGTTGCAAAGAATTTTATCAGCAAGTTCAACATGTTGGCTATCCATATAATTTTTCATTTCTTCAGTATAATTATCACTTATGTCTGAATGAATTAAAAGTTTGTTACGGAGTAATTGAAATCTTTTGAGTGCTATTTCGTAATTATTTGATGAAAGAATCACCTCTCGTTTCCATGGCAACTTTACAACACGACGGTGATCAACTTTACTAAATGAATTTTGAAAATCACTTAAAATTTCAGAATCACGAATATTCATCCTTTTATCTAGGGTAATTTTAGTGCCAATTGTTTCCAAATCGCCTTTGAACGGTTCTAACTTTATTGTAGGCAATTTTACATTATACGATTGAATAGCAGGCGTTGTATTACAAGAGTTTAATTTCATTGCCAAATTATTATCATTAACAGCCGGATAAGTAACATTCATAGCTGGCACTAATTTATTTTGAATCGTTTTTTGAGATTTAAAAATTGCAAGTTCGGCATTATCGATATAGCTTTCACATGGTAAAATATCGTTTTCGTATTCTTCATCAGAAAGTAAATTGTGTATTTTATCATCTATTAACTTCATTTCATTTAAGGCAGCTTTTAAACGTTTACAAATATATTCCACATCTTCAATTGAAAAGTCATCTTTAATTTTACTTACTTTAACATAAAAACGAGTAATGTTACCGCGAGCAGTTTTCCGTTTTCGCTTGAGTTGCACCATTTTGTTTATAGTATCATCAGACGTCGCCATTGCAATAATTCGAATTATAAACACAAAAATTTCAGTAAGAAAGTAAACTTGCCGATACTTCGTAAAAATCAGAAAGTATAAATTCAAGGTCCTGATTCACAAAGGTTTTCGGCACTATATATTAAATCTTGAGAGACGACATTAGTGAAGTACAATTTTATTCTCCCCTCTAAGTAGGCGTTACAGGTATATAAGTAGTTTTAGAACAACAACAAAATGGGTGATGCCACCCAAGCAAAGGGAAATTATGTGAAATGGTTTGCTTGCTTGCCGCAACAGCTATGTTGTAACAACCACGTGAAATTGCATTTATCTGGGTTATTTTTTTTACTGAATTTATTGTATTTACCAACAAGTATAAAAAATTACTGTAGTAATTCAGAAATGCTATTATTTAGAAAGATTTGAAGCTTGGAATGTGAATTTTATAGTAATAGATTCTCTTTTATATTATATTTGTAAGTTGGAATTTTCACAACAGGAAGAGCCTTCACCAACCTTCTCTAATATCTAATAATTCTCAATAGAGAGAAATCTTCGACGATAAATCGCTAGAATGTGATTATTACTCAATGACCAGAGCACTAATTTTACGTTTTGGATTTTGTTTCCTGTCGATTGAAAAAGAACGCAGAACAACAATGTAATCAAAAGTTTTACCAAATTTCTTTATTGAATTTAAGTCATTGAATGTTTGAATCACGTTTATATGCTTATGAAAGTACAGACCGGAGGATGATTAACCCATTAACAAATTTAGTTCTAAATTTTATGCCGATCCACACTGAAGAGGCTGTATACTAAACTTTATTCATCTTCACTTTCTTGATCTTGTAATTATAACGTCAATTTCTATTCTGAAACCTAACAGAATGTATCTGTATCGGTTTTGTTTGAAATTTATTGTTTCGTTCACTATTGATAAATAAAATATTCTCTGACGGACTAAAAGAAATTTGAATTTTAAATATACAGTATTTTTAATTTGCTTGACATTTAAAAACGATTTCAATGATACTGTTGAACAAAAATATTCATTTTTAAATCCTACATATTTACTCTATATGGTTTATTTAAAGGAAATCTATACAATAATGATTGTAAGTGAAATGGTTGAAAACCAAAAAATGGGCTTTTAAAATTCTTAAAAGTCAAAAGTATGTTCATTGTTACATAGAGTATTGTAAATTGCGTTAAAATTGCTATACTATGACGTCTACGAAGTTTCCTTATATTTTTTCCCTTAAATTGTACTTATTTTTGAACTCAAACGTTCGAGACTTATCATTTGTCATTGTACATGACACACATGTCAGACCCCGAGCTAAAAGTAGCACTTAAAGCAGTCTTCTATATTTTCTTTTAGGAGAAAAAAATAAAACAGCAAAAAAGAAGAAAAAAATCCCAAAAGATTCTCGATAACACGGAGAATATTCTTTCTTCTGGAAACAATTTTTTAAACGTATTATTCGAAATTTCACTTTTTAACTTAATCTAGGCTAACCCTCTAATAAGCGATGTTTAATTTTTATTGAAACTAAAAGACATTCACAAATAACTGTTGGTAATAAATAAATGTTAGTATTCAGGATAAACAAATAAAATTATAATCAAATAATAAAAATATTTAGAATTATTTTTGTAATTTCTGAACTAAAAACAATTAAAACTGAATAACTGAAATTATGATTTATTTACAGTTTCAGTTTAGTTGCGAAAAAAAAGTTTTTACCGAGCAATTTTTAAATTGTTTATTATTGCCTGGTAACCAAAGACATGATATAAAAACTAGATCTAATATTTAATTCCTTCAAATGTAAATCCGTGTTATTATAAAATCCTTGTACTGTTATTAAAATTCAGTAATGATTACGAAAGACAATTCATTTCAAAATCCATTTCTTTTTTATATAACATTTTGTTTCTGACGTAAATTATTATATATTTCTTCCTTAATTAATATGGAAATTTTTTTCATGATACAAAATGACGATAAACAAATAATAAGGATTACAAATAAATTTCTGATCGTTTCTATTAATAATTCACAATGAATTTTTTACTTAACTTTTAATTTCGGTTTGTTTAAATTATTTAAATAAAGATAAAAAACTTCAGAGCGTTTGATAAGCTTACTAATGCATTATGTACCAGTAAAATAAATGGCTTTCAGTCTTTACGCGCTGTAGTTCCATTCCATTTTTTAAAACCATTTTTGTGAAGATAAGAATATATCTTTCAAAAATTACTGCATTCTTTTATTTATTGTCTTTATCCGATGCAGTATGTCAACCTCGATTAATTAGCAGAATAGGACCAGATTAACTTTAAAAAAAGTTATGATGGACAAGAAAGAAAAGCATTAATTAAAGTAGTATTGATTGAGAATACCATTTATGCAAAGTGTTCATTTTAAATAACAGCCGATATTCCATTCCGTATGACAAGAAGTCTTGCAGGTTGATGTTATGAAGAATCAGTGGTTGACGGCAGGTCATAAGAGTGACAAAATGAAAGCGCACTACAATATCATTTTCTCACGACTGAATGTATTTAAAAAAAATCAATGGTAATAAGACAGTTCCTGCAATCAGATTGGCGTCTAATGATTTTGCTTGGTTTCGTCCAAAGAAACTAAAATGTGGACTAAGATTACTTATTCTATGTCCTACTGATGCTATTTTCTTCAAATGTTGCATAGGCATTTCAAGGTCGATTCATTTCCTTCATAAGCATTTCCGTGGTATGTGCCACACTTTAACTCTAGAGTTCAATAAATATAACTAATTAGATATACTTTTTATGATTAGACATCAGTCCTTATAATGTTAATGTCGCTGTCATAAGTGTGTAATAAAAATAAATCTATAACTTATCCATCACTAAGTACAGATCAAATTTATTGTAATCTATAATAACTCGTATTTCAAAAAAAATTTTACAAATCAGTTTATTAAAAAAATGTTTTTTTAAATAAACTATAATAATTGTAAAGTATAATGTACATTATAAAAGTATAATGCCAATGATAGCAACTCAAATGTTTGATTGATTGATAAAACTTAAAGCAATCAAACTAAGCACTCTATTGATATAAAAGTCAGGGTATAAAACATAAAATTTAGTAACATCTGTTATTAAGTTATTATTGGAAAATTAAATCGGGATTTTGATTTTAAATGAAATACTTAAATATTAAATTAAATATAATTTGTATCATTTGTGAAGGTATTTTTCATCTAATTTATATATTATTATTATTCAACAACGCATTGAAGACCGGAATAGCTTGGTTGGTAGAGAATCTCTCTGGCTGGCAGTTCGAGTTTATTGGGTGAAGATTATTTATGTACATGGTGATTGATGCACGTATAAGTTTGTGGTAGCCATAAAGTCCTCCAAGTAGAGAATAGTATTGGATCAAAGGTTATCATCCCCTGATTCAGATCTAAATTATGATCTGTGGATGAATGAATGAATGAACGAATGAAATATGCCCCTTGAAAAGAGATAAGACGCATTAGTAACCAAGACGTGCTCTTGGCCTTAGATGTCACTACTGAAACAAGAGAGGCTTAAACTCGACTTAAGGTCACTGACTTAGGCAGTGGACTTGTCTATGGCAAGTGCCATCATATTTTAAGATTTTATTAAATTAGGCGAAATTTATATAATGTTCGTACAAGAGACTTCTTGCATAAACTTCCATTTATTTTACCACGTAATTTTTACCTTAATTTTTACTCAAGAACGATGCGTACATTCGCACCAGAAAACGTGAGAGAAATTGAGAGGATTTATTATGAGATTCCGATGAGAATTTTTTGACAAGCATAGACTTAAGCCAAGGTATCTTAGGTATCAACAAAAAGGATGCGTAGGTTAAGGATTTTTATCCCTTCGCTCTATGGGGGGAAACGAAGGTAGCAATTGTTTAAACGCGTGGTAGAAATAAATAAAAGATGTTTTTTTATCATGCGATAACATGTTTTTG
>JAOUZG010000273.1:2872365-2896125 GCA_026289955.1 Argiope argentata
TGTGTGTGTGTGTGTGTGTGTGTGTGTGTGTGTGTGTGTGTGTGTGTGTGTGTGTGTGTGTGTGTGTGTGTGTGTGTGTGTGTGTGTGTGTGTGTGTGTGTGTGTGTGTGTGTGTGTGTGTGTGTGTGTGTGTGTGTGTGTGTGTGTGTGTGTGTGTGTGTGTGTGTGTGTGTGTGTGTGTGTGTGTGTGTGTATTGGCGCCCTCCATCGGCAGCAAAAAGACGCGAGGGTCATTAAATATAACAGTTATCATGACCTCCAAATTCAGAAAATACGCTCTCGTCATAAAGATTGGCGCAATTCTGTCGTTCGTCTAACCATCAACTCACTAGTAGAAAAGTAAGTAGTGAAAGCTTTATAACAACCCTCGAGCTGAAGTGTCACTTTTGCTCAATGGTCCTCTTACTCGGTTACTAACCCTCAGGTTCCTAGTTTGGGCCTAGTCCAAGTAGTAATTGCGGTGGGCCGCATCCACCGCAATTATAAATAAATTTTTCAGGAAATCACACGTTTCTCTCAAGCACAGCAAAAAGCGGAAGGACAAATTTAATCCTGCTTTAATAGTTTGTTATATTTAAATTTTTATAGCAGCATTTCTTTTACGCAATAGCCCTTAAAATGTTTAGCAGATACAATCAACATATCATTCACCAGTTTTGAGAACAATTTTTGTGTTCACTAAATGTAATGATGGAAATTTCCACTATCATTCAAAGAAGGACTTAGACAGTACGCGATTGAATTACTTCAAGTAGCACGTTTGGAAACTTAACATCTAACACTTCATTACTCTCTTTGATTGATAAAGATGCGCTTTAATTGATAAAAGTGAGATGATTATTATATAATTCTCTATTTATCATTAAAATAAGCACCATTTGCTCCTTTAATCAGGCTGCCTTGAAAATATTTCAGTATAAGTGTTACTTTAATCTATGATTCAATCAAGTTTTAAAAACAATTCTGTAACTATTTAGTCAATAAAATTTAATCAGTATTTAATAAACTTAATTCCAAATTTCTAAATTACTTCTTAATTTAATTAATACGTAAAAAATCAACATAAAAAACGTTCTATCAGCATGTTTTTCTTGAAGTTCAATACTCGTAAAAAATTATTACGGTGTTGATGGTTGAAAACATATTTCGTAAAATTGATTGATCTTCTAATACGTGTCTAGCAAAATAGTTTTTTCTGTAAACGATTAGTTTTTCAGTAGCAGAAAATGAAAAGTAAATCCCCCCCTTTCCATCATATGATTTTTCACTTCAAAAACTTTGAAAGTGCAAGAACATCTGGATACTTTTGTTCATTGAAGTAGAATAACTTCAAAGATTAAAAGTTTCCGAAAAAGAATGATAGAAAAAAATCAACCATCTTTCGCCATTTGGGGAAAAAAATCCAATGAATAATAGCGTGTAGTAAGGATTGATTTAGGATATTATATTATGATAGCTTTTTTTTTTCAAAAAAAAACTTGTTTCTAAGGATTAAAAACAAATGAAAAATTAATTATGAAATTTTACAGGGCTTACGGAAGATTATAAATAGTTAGTAAAAAAAGAATTTCAAAAAGACAAGAAAATTTCTTACAGAAAAAATATTATAATTTCTTTGATTTTTTTAAAAATAAAGTTTGTGTTTTTTATGCAACATTTATTGGTTTTTTATAGCAATTACTGGTAGTTTATGAAAATAGATATTAAAAGTGGAAAATACATATCAAGTATGTCAAATAATAACGGATTAATCCTGAAATTTTAATTATCTTTGTTTTATCATAATTTCTTAGTAATCAAATATAATTTATTTAAATAAAACGAATATCAATAAAATACCAAATTATAATTGATACTACTATCTGATACTAATGAATTGAAGATTTCGAAGAATAATATAGAACTTCGATATATTCATAATAACAAAAGTGTTACTGGATGTTTCAAAAATAAAAATAATTATAGAAAAGATTTTTTTCTTTATATTATATTTTCTAAATTATAAGGATTTCAGGAACAACAGAAAAATTTTATTTTACTCATTAATATTGAATTGCCGATATTAAATTGCCAATCAGAGCAGATATTAGAAACTTAAATTAATTTGAACATATTTCATTACATTATGGAGAAACATTGCTATCGTTAAAGTTTTACATACATTTTAAATGAAGAAAACTTTAACCCTCTTCTATAAATTCGAATGCAAAATATATTTCTGAAAATTGAAATAACATTAATCTCAAGAAAATTGCATTTCTTTAGTGACTTTTTTTTATCTCAATTAGAATTAATTTCAAGCTCACATTATTAATATATTCACATTATCAATTGTAACCTTAAATAAGAAAATAAATTCCCAACGTTTAATTATAGAAACTTATTATTATTCTTACAGACCTTTATTCTTTTATATCACGTATCTATTAAGAAATTTAACAATAGTATTAAAAATAACCTTTTTCTTTCATTCGATATTTTGTATTAACCAACAAAATATAGGCCAAAATTTATTAATTTAGTTGAATCCACCTAACTCAAAAATTTCTTTTACTTATTTTGTATTCACCACCAAAATATAACCCAGAACTTATTAATTTAGTTGAATCCACCGAACTCAAAAATTTCTTTTACTATTCGATTTTATGATTCTAATATGTTGAAAAAAATATTTGTAAAAATAAGAGTTACTTTCAGCCTTCAGATTCACGTCACCAAAAGAAATTGAATTGGATTTATGTTCAACTGAATAAAGAGCAAGACCTCAAAAATAAACTTAACAGCACTTATCAAATCATCAAACTTTCTTCAAACCATATTGAAGAAAAGAATTGCAGAAAATAATCGAATAAAAGTGAAAAATATATACTGAATAACAGTTTAAATTTAGGAGGTAAGTCTCAGAAACATATTAGCCATTTTAATGATATTATATTCAGACCCAAGCTGCTTATACTCGTGAAATCATTCCTGAAATTATTTTTGTAATAACTAATGTTTAGGTGGTTTTAAATAAATATTTTATTGTGGAATCTTTTTGTCTATAACATTTTTACAGATCTCCAACACATTATTTAGAAAAGTCTATATGGAAAAAAATAGGAAACATTTTATTAAAAATAGTTAAGGGTACTTTATATGAAAATCAATTAATGGAAAAAAATATTTCCTGAAATAACTTCGTTAAAACACAGATTATAAGAAATTTATATTATACATCAAAGAATACGACTAATATAATCACAAAAAATGTTATAGAACAATATCATTAAGTATTTTGAGATTATAATAAATATAAATTCCTGAATATATCAGATTAAAATTATCTTTTTTTCAACAATTACAATTTTGGAAAAATAGAAAGATATTCACAATTCTTGGAAAGAAGAAAGTATTTATTATCTCTCTTTTTAAAGTGTTTAGTTTAAAAAAGAAGATTTTTTATATTGAAGTTATTTCTATAATAAATATGCGATTCATGAATAAAAGTGATATATTCTTGTTTGTGATGCACTGCATCGCTCTATAAACATTTAATAATTTATAACTTTATATTCAATTTATGCAGCCTATCCTACAATTTCAGAAAGTAAGGTATCAATATATTTTCTACCACGTGTTTCAAAGTTTTGATTGCCAATGCGTTTTTTTACTATTATAAATTTGAAATATATCGCGTTATTATTAAATAACATTTTTAAATAATATGAACTTATTTTCAGTAGTTGTATCTAAATAGTAATTTTAAGAACTTAGCAGTCAGAGGTTTAACTTCATGATTATTTATATAAATGATTGACTTAAATTTCATGGGTATATTTATGCTTTAAAATATTTTTGTTCAAATTTGATGGTAACTTCTTGTTTCGGTTTTTAACAAAATTCATTAAATTATTAATTCATTGTGTTATATGATTATAAATAAGAATATAGCATATTTAGAAATCATTATATTTCAATTAAAGTTTAAAAATGTTTAAAAAACAAAGTGGAAACTTTTTTTAAATGAAAATTCCAAGTTAATAGTTTCTTCATTAAATTATAACAAGTGTAGTTTGTGATGTTTAATATTTAAATTTTAACGAGTATAATTTTTGACGTTTAAAATTTAAATTTTAACTGGTATAACTTTTGATGTTTAGTAGTGATGTTCTAAATAGCCAAATGTTTCAGTAAGAGCTGTTTTAAATATAAGAAACTTTTGTGTAAACAATTATAAAAAATTCTCTAATGGATTACATTAATCTTCCGGTTTGCATAAATACAACGCATCAATAATTTCCACTTCACTGAGGAAAGTAATTTATGTGGCATCGATTTTATTTAAAAACATCCTGAAAATACATACGTTTTTGTTTCCAAAATTCCTGAAACAAAAAAAATTCTGATTATCAGTCATCTAACTGTGAACTTTTCATATCAAGAATTGAGGCATCATAAACCTATTTCCAAGAATACACCGGATGTTCAAAAAACATAGAATAAACGTTTATTTTTTGAACATTTTTTTTTTGTGTGTGTGTTACCGTTCAAGTATAAAATCCGTTATTTTATAGAATACCTAGTTATACCATGAAATAACTGATCTTGTCTGTTAAATTGTAAAACTCTCTTGTATTTCATGTTTAACTAGTTATTTCATATAATAACGATTTGCAGCCCGTTAAAGTGTTAAATCATCTATATCATGTATCTCGCAAGACAAATACATTTACCTTCCACCCCTACTGCATTTATGAACTATTCCAGGCCATAGGGAGATAACTTGTTTAAAGTTCAAATGTTAAAAGAGAAAAGTCTAAAAAATGTTTAGAAATTCAAGCGAAAAAGATGAAATTAATGTCGCATAAATCTCATTCTGAAGCCTCTGTGGGGTTTACCGTCCATATCCCAGTGCCTGAAGTTGACAGAGAAAAATCTATGTTAGCTATCATCATAAAAATAACCGAAGAATGATTTTTCCAATTGGGCTCAAGAAACGGCCGCTTAAAACAATTATATTCCTGATCCCAGTTCAGCGTCTGCGAACAAAAATTCATTAAAATCGAAGAAGTACCGGATGTAGAAATATCGCTCCGGTCGGTTGCTACAACTCACTGGTGAGGGATTTAAAGTACTGGTCAGGGATTTAAAATTTCGTGTAAAACCCAGTGTGTCAACAAAAAAAAATTTTTTTTAAGAAATAATGTTCTTTGTAATTCCAAGTGTCATTTTAGTAATCCTAGTTGTAACAAATTATTTTATGGTATGTTTCCATAAATATCATTTATACGCTTCATAGATTAGATAATTTCATTTTAATTGTCTATCATTAGTTTATTTATAGAATACCTAGATATTTAATTTTAGATAAATTGTTTATTTTACACTTTAACTGGCTCCCATTTGTTAATTTATAGATAAACCTAGTTATTTCATAGAATAACTAGTTAAAATGTCAAATGAATAACATATTACACACTTTAACGGACACGATCAGTTATTTCATGGAATAACTAAGTATTCTATAAAATAACTGAATTATGTACTTTAATGGTAACACACACACACACACACACACACATATATATATATATATATATATATATATATATATATATATATATATACACTTTGTTCAAATTTTCAAACGTTTATATTCATTATATTATTATTATCATTTCTATTCATCCAATCAAGTTCAAGTTAATTTTTTAAAACTTGCAATGAATGGCCTTAGTTCAAATATTAATTCATTAATTTTCATTAATTAATTAAAAACTACTTTTATTACCTTTATAATAGTATTTTATAGTAGTTGTAATTGTTAGTTCGGGATAGCCTGGTTGGTAGGGCGTTGGATACGCATCCCTTGTGCTGCGAGTTCGAACCTGGTCGCAAAGTTCTTCATGTAGGGAGTTAGACCACTGGGGGTGTTGAGTTAAAGATGATCATTATGCTCAATGGGTACATGTCCGCAGAAGCTACAGCACCCCTCTTTCCGTTGTAAATCGGAACACGAGAGCAAAAATTTTAATTATTTAATAAAAAGTAACTAAAATAAAAAAATTCCAAACTTTCTAAATTTTTCAGTAATATTCAAAGTAGGAATTGATTTTTTTCATTGACTTGTTATATAAAAAATCACACATTTTTTTCAATAATAACATGTATTCTTTGAATCAAAAGCTTTAAATCTTGCTTGTAAATAATTTTTTTCAAAGATTCAGTTAGTTCTAGGAACAGATACAATTGGACTTTTCCTCTAACGCAACACAAATCAAAAGATTGTCTGCATCTATTTTGTCACGAGAAATAAACAAGCACCCTTTATTGATCCTATCCTCACAATAGTTTTTGATTTATAAGAACAATTAGAATGACAGTCGGAAGAATATATGCTTCATTACGTAAATATTTTCTCTCAGATTAATCTCCGAAGATGCGCTCACTTCAATTCCCCGGCTGCCTTTGATCGACTCTCTTTTCGGCGGTCGCCTCAAGACTGCTATTCAGCACTTTCCAACTGTCTTCCTTCTTCCTTCCACTTGGCATTTACTTTCGGCTTCTCTTATACCTCTTGGACAGTTTCTCGCAGTCTTTATCTGCCTGCCTTTTAGGCATGTGTCCGATTTCTTCTGTTTTGGTTCTCCAATGTTCCGTTGTGAATTCTTTTAGTACCTGAAGATTTCCTGAGACCAGAGTGAGTGGTCTTCCAAAACCTTTCTCGCATACTCTCCGATAAACTCGCCATGTTAGAGAATGTTCTACATGGTATTGATGTATAATAGTTACGAAACCTTCATTTTTGGCGTGAATTTAGCATTTTTACTGTCATCCCTGGCATGTTATTCGGCGATTAATCAATGACAGGCATTTCTAGTAACTAAAACATCGAATTTATGTTTTAAACATACGTTTGCCAATAGAATGAAACAAAATTTTTATACAAACATGTGTTTACCATCATAATATCCCGAACTAAATAATATAAGATTTCAAATTTTCGTGTTTACATGTTTCTGAAAGTACAAACAGTCATCCCGTTGTTGGATTTGGCTCCAACTTTGACAGATGTCCACACCTTAGATGTTAAGTCCGTGTACCGAAAGTTATCTATCTAGCTGTCTTCATTTTCTAGCTACCGTGTTAAATTATGTTAGAACAGCCAGATAGACGTGCTTCCTCCGAACAGACTCAAAATTTGATAGAAATTTGCAAAATTATTGCAATCAAATTTCAACCAACTAGCTCAAAGCGTTTTTAAGAAATCTTTGCCCCAGACAGACAAATGTACGTTCCCCCCCCCTTTCTTTTTTGAACAAAAGGAGGTGTGACCTAACCTAAAGCGTGAAAACCTGAAGAGTGGAGAGTCGTCAAAATTTCGAGTTTGAAATTTTAAACGATTATTATATTTTCTCTATACTACGTATACGTGAAAATAAAAATCGTAGGTCTTTTAAGAGTAATTCAAAACTTCTTTTGTCCTTATTTGTACAATTCAGATAAGAAATTTCTAGATATTAACAGCAAAATGACGAGTTTGATTTAAAACTCGAGCAAACTACAATATTTGAGCTAAGACATCAGCAGCAAATGATTTGTTTTAAAAACGAGTTTCAAATTTTAGAACGAACAAAACATTGCTAAAAATACATAACAACATATAAAAAAATCAAATCTAAAAAACTATCAATAAAAATATTTATACATATTGTATAATCTAAAGAGGCATCAATAATTATGGAAATAATATTTTATCTCGCTTGACATAACTAATAATGGAGTTGCCGAGGCTCTGTAACTTTCACGGAAGATATTCACAGAAGGATGATTCAGTAAAATTTAATAAAACTGTTACAATTCAAAAAATTTCCATAGCAATTTCAAATTTAACTTATGACAAAAGACATTTTATGGACTTTGTAATGATATAAGGACTATAGTTTATTAATGATAATAGAAGCGAAAAATTTGCGGAAATATAAAAAATAATCTAAATAGGAAAAATTAAAAATTTAAAGTTAAAATATTTTGTACGGTAAATTTTCAACTCTGAAAAATGATGGTTTGGATGTGCGCACCGATCATAAAAAAGGACTTATAAACCAACCAAATTATTTATATATACCAAATTATTTATATATATTATTTTATATTTAAGTGTAATTTTATAAATCTATTTAAATATTTCAAGCCTATCTTTAATTAGAATAAAAATTTAAATTTATAGCAACATGTGGGCTATCCTTCGACAAAACTTGTAATTAGCAAGAACATTCATAATGAGAAGTTAAACATTTTTGCTTTTAAAAAATTTAAATAAAATTTAAATTAAGATGTAATTGCATTTTAATTTATTAGTGAGATTAGCTTTTTTCTTTGAAATATTATCAGTATTTGTATTTAATATTGCTCATTTAATAAAAAATAGAATAATCACTGTGTCATTTTCGATAATTTTAGAAATTGGGTAAATTTTAAATTAAATAATATGGATTTTTAATTTATTGATTCAGTTTATATTTTTTTTACCTGATTAAAAAATTCATACGAAAATATCGTTATCGAAAATATGTAATATCGTTAAAGAGCCCTTCTAACATCTATTAAATAAATTGTGGTATATGCGAAACATTTGCGCTGGAAATTTTAAATTAATTACATTATATGCACTAATTACATTAATTTAGACTTTAATTTACTTTATATAATAAAATAGATGAACATTCTCTCTTCATTATTTATTATTATGAAAAATTGGCCATTGTTTAATTATATTACTTAACTATATAATTTAAATTGATGTATAAAATTTTACTGACTATTTCTTAATCATTATGACTTGGTTTCATCAATAATCACAGTTGAATTTTTTATTATACTTCATTATTATAATTTATTAAATGTGTTGTATCTTTTAACCAAAAATCATTTTATTTTTTACAAAGGCATTTAATATTTCCTTAGTATAATTAGCATTTGTTATCAGTTGAAATATTATCCATTACGCTTTTGTACAAGTATTAACTTATATTCTTAAATTTTTATTCTCTATCAGCCGGTTGAACACAAACTTGGCAAAATAAATACAACTAGTTCGAAATACATTATGTTTATTACAACCTTGTTTCTAAGATTGTTTTCTAACCTTAATCATAATTCCATCTTCCTGATTAGATCCATGTTTTTATTTCTTCTCACGTATTCGCCAAACAAATGTTAGTGCCAATTATGCGCATCCATTTATACATTGCCTCACAGGGAATTGCATCTGAATACAGAAACAAGGCAAGTTCTTATGATAAAGTTTTGTTTATGATTCAAATATATAGCTATGACATGTAATTCATTGATTCTATATATTTATATATGCATACAAATAAAATTCCATTTTTGGTTATGTATTTACATTTTTAAACAATTTCACATCACTTGAGGGAATCGAAAATTAAGCTTTATTACTAATATTTTGGAAACTTAAAATTTTTATTTTAAAACAATTATTACACTAATTTTGATCCATTTTTTTAAATAATGCAAATTTATTTTATAACAGTGCTTTTTTAAGTGAAAATTTCAACAAATTATACTGTTTAATTAAATGCAATTATAGTATTTTTTGCCAGTGTTGAAGCTAAATTATTTTCTTCGGACAATTCCACTTATACTTTTCTAATGAGCTTTTGTTGTTGAGTTCGGGTTGAATTAGCTACATACAGCGTTTCAATAAATGTACATATTATATATTACGTTTTAAAAGTAAATCACGTTTGATTTTGATGTCTAGTGAATTTGTGAGGATTTCTTTAAATATTTTATCTAATTTTGTCTCACATTTTAGCAATTTAAAAATTTAAATTTGTATATCAAATGCCCAGCTTGCTTTTTCCTCCCTTGAAATTGTTTACTTAATCGTTACCCAAATTTTTAATGCTGGAATTTTTTTTAATAGCAGCTCATATTAAATTGCATGGTTATTACTATTAATTATTTTGTTATTACTATCTCACCCTTATCTAATTTATCCTAATAACTCTATCGTTAACCCTGTATCTTTTGTGATTTATCAAGCTATTGATGACTTTTCAGTCCCAGAAGTAAACTGGTTTTGTTGATGGGAAATTTTTGCATCTTTCAAGCATTGAAAAGATTATTTTTTAAACCATGGAACATCAATTATAAAATAGTTATAAAAATATTAATTAGTGCAAAACTAAATCTAAAATTAGTTTGGATTGCATAATATTCAATATTTTTGAATAAAATACTTTTCAGTTCTTTTGAATAAAAAGGCAGATTCTGTCACAAAAATGGCCCAGAAATCAAAATAAGGTTTTGAAAGGATTAAAGTTGAAAATATTATAACATATTGCCAGACAAACTCTTATTTCAAAATATTTACAAAACTTATCAATATAACAAGTATCACGAAATGTTAAGAGATATTCCACCAAGTTTTTCTGTTCCTCTATGGTTTAAAAATTAAACAGAATATTCCCGGGAATTTTTTCAAACATTGAACTTTTAGAACAAACACATGGAACAAGTATAATTTTAATAAATCGCTTGTCAAAAGTTTTCTTCAAAAAGCAATTTTTAATTAGCACAGTTTGTAAATTCTTCTTCACTCTGCGAAGAGTTTTGACATATATTAATTTAGACTCCTTGGCTTTAATGTATAGCTTTTTTTTTGCTAAAGAATAATTAATATATTTTTCAAAAATATTACAAAATATATTAACCAAATTGTTTTCTAATATTGTTAACCTTAAATTCTTAAAGCGCTAATATGAACCAAGAAACCAATTTTTCCCCATGGTCATTTATATACTGCCAATTTCCAGAAGAGGGCAACAGAGAAATTTTTACATATATGCATCACGTGTTGGCATTGAAATTGTTTTATATACAGATTTTTAATATTAGATTGTGGCAAAAACCTTCTTATGAAATATTATATATATAGAGAGAGAGAATACAAAAGCTCTATGGTTTAGAATCGCACTCCCCTCACTTTTTTATACATATAGAACAAAAGACATTAAACAAAGTTGCTGGAAGAGTGGCTAGCTAATCGAAACAGAAAACTAACAGGAATCCTGATTCATGATAAAAGGATATGATTAGACAGGATTTAGTTACACGACAATAGATCTTTTTATAGCCAATAGATATAATAATAAAATTTCTAATATAAATTAGATTGTCTATGATATATTTCATAATCTTGAAAGTGTAATATATAAACTTAAGCAATCATTGGGGAGAATGGAAAGTTTATAATGAAAACATTGCATCCAATTAAGAAGTGTGAATATGAAATTCTATATTTATATCATTAACTCTTTTATTATATAATAATATATTTTATTTAGCATAAAAAAATTCTGATAAATATCATTCAATAATTCAAATGGGTATAATAAACATTGTAATCACATTAAAACATTATAAAAAGAAACATTAAAAAAATGGAGTAATAAGCTAAATAAGGATTTATATTTTTAATTTTAGATATTGAAAAATTACAAAACAAGGAAAACAGAAAAGCTTATTTCTATTTTAATTATATTAGAAAATAATGCTTTAATTACCAATAATATTCTATCTGAATATAATTGAAAAAATAAAATGCATACTTTAATCGAATTTAAAAAGCAGCAACCTGCATTTTTGTCATATGTAAAAAATCTTGCAACCATCAATTTAAATACTATTTTCTGAAAAATCTAACGTTCTTCATATAGCTATAACTGATAAATATTTATTAAAGTATATATTATAAGTATAATAGTGATAGTGATTTTCGTTTCATTACATTTCATTCTAAATATATAAATAAGGATAATAAAGTGAATAACAATGTGATTGATTGAATAAAATTATTTTGAAAACGTTTTATAGGAACAGTCTCAGAATAGTAATAATTTAAATAACAAATTATTTCAAATCTTATTGATTAGACAACTATCTGTTCAATATTTTCTTATAAATTTTCAAAAAATATGAAACAGTCAGAGTAATTGTAATGTATACAATAGATTAATCATAAGTTTCATAAAAGGAATAATGTAGATTTTTCAAGGGAAAAGATTCTTTTATGGAAATTGACAAAAATATCTTTGATCATTTACTTATCATCCCAGTCTAATTATGTTCATAACTGTATTTTCATGACCTAAAATATCCAATTATTTTCATAACCACATGCTGTACATTTTATTTTAAAGAATTTTTGAAAATTCTTTACGGTAAATTTCATATCTCTATAGTTATTTTTAAAAAAATATCTACGGAAAACTAGCTAGGTACAAGTTATAAAACAAAAGATTTTACAAAGAAATGGGTTTCTAATTCAATAATATACAGATATGCAAGTTAAATGTTTTGGAAATAAAATTATTCGAAAAACAATACTTTTTTGAAAAAAATTTAATTTACGTCAATATATATTTTTTTTTTTTTGCTTTTCTTCCAGTTGTTGATGCTCAAAACAATTTCAAACTTTCAATATCAATCAAAAACAGTGCATTTGTTAGCAATCGTTACCATAACGATATTTTGAAAATAAGAAGCTCTTATCTGGGAAATTAGGTGCAAGTATCACGGACGTTGTTATTTGTGTCTCGATTTTAAATGGAGAAAATAACAAACAATAATTATTGCCCTTCGTTTCAAAGCAATTGTAATAATTTCAGAATCTTTATAAAATTCTTATCAAAATGATTGCATCTCTGATAAAATAATACTTGTATATAGATAATGGATGTTTCTGTTTTGATACAATGCCATGGCAAAATATAAATGGATATATCTAAAGAGGTTATCATTTTCGAAAAAAAAGAATTGTTGTCATGGTTTCAAGTTTTAAGAGAAATCGATCGGTGTCAAAATGCTTAAATTTTTATAAAATATTTTCTATCTATTTTTATATTTGTATGCTTTTTTCTCTTTCTCAAATTTCTTCTATTTATATATCTATTCACCATAGACCAGCAAATTTGAATAAAATATCTGATATTGAATTCATGGAATTTTTGTTGGAATTCATTTGAAGAATTCTGAGAGTTTAAGTTAATGATATTTCATAAAATAATAATTATCAAATTAGGATAATGTATGCAATTTTAACTTAAAAACATTTATAAAACTGAATGAACTCTAAAATATGTTTAAAATGTTATAGAAACTACATACTGTTATTCCGAATTAAAAAATACATTGAATTAAATTCAATCATAAAATTAATCAGAATTCTATCTACAGGTTCAAATTATAACTTATATATCTAATAATCTTTAAAAAGAACTTTGTTCGAACACCACATTAAACCATGTAAAATTAAGAAAGAAATGAACCAACTAATATAACAGTAAACGAAAGTTGTAATTCTGATTTTATTTCATCGGCTAAGATATTTCCTTGATCCTTATTTTGTAATCACATCGTGGAAAAAGTTTATATTTTCGTCTGACGAGACACGAAAGCAAAGCCAACAAATCACCACCAGATCCACAAAAATAAATCATTGAGATATTTCGATAGAGACAAAATCTTTCCAATATCGTTATATATTTTCTTTTAGTACTTAACTATTATTTGAACATATATTGTAATCTATACGGATCAATTTAAGTTTAAATGCCTTTTTCTAAACGACGTTGTTCTGCAATTCCTTTCCTTAAAAGAAAAAAAGCCATATCGATAAAATTCTGGACATTGAGCTAGCAATAAAGATCTGTTTTGAAATAAATCATCGCTAGTATCCTCTGAAATCAAAACAAATACTTATGTAACAAAAATATTTTAAAAGGAATTCATCTAGTATTTCAACTTTTGTTCCAGATACTTTGAAGAAATAATTCGAATCAAAACTGAGATCACTTTGGTTGCTCGAAGAAAAGACATACGCCATTCAGAAAAATAATAGCACTAACTGATTTTTTTTTCTTTAGGTACCTCAATGTATTAGTTTATCCCTGAACTTTTACCATAATGCAATGCTAAACTGTTGCACTATTTTCTTTTCTTCCAATAACTGAAAAATGAAATTCATTCCATTTTTGAAAAATTACATATGACAGAATTAAGAAAGTGATTTTTAGTATCAGGAACTGAAGACTAAGTTAAACTCCTCTTACCAAATCTATTTCTTCTGTGTTGTTGTTTATATAAGAGATATAATCAGACAGTTAAAAATAGAATTCAACTTTACTGGGAAAGAGCTATTCTCTATTAAAATCTATTGATTAGCTTCTATCTGCAAAAATTACCATTTATTATGAAATAATTTCAGTTTTTGGTGCAGTAAATATGCCCAATTATCATTTTCGATAAAATGTAACATTTAATTTTTTGTGTGTGCTTCCAATGAAAAATTACAAAACAAAATAGGACTGGAAGTAATCTATCATTTTCAAAACTGCCTAGAATAGTATTTTTAACACTTTGCATAAAATGTTTGATTTAAATAAAAAATCTGTTTAAACTGCATACAATATTTAAATTGTTAAAAAATATTGAAATTATAATTGTTCCATTAGTAAGATGCCGAAAATTGTATATTTCTAACAATACAATGATATTGCAGAAAATTTGTGGTTCCAAATACGTTTAGAATTTGTATATATTTTAAAGAGTACTTAATTATCTCTTACTTTATTGAAAATCTAAAGTTGTCAAAATCTAAAGTAGCTTGGTGGAAAAGCCTTTGTTTTGAGAATGGGGTTTCAAATTCAAAACCTGATTACATCAAAGAATCACTATGTAAGTGTGTCTGGGAGCAAATGTTATCTCTCTAAATAGGTGAAATTGTTTGGAGAGGGGAATGGCAGCTCAAGTTCGTTCTCGTTATCTGATCACGGTATGCATCTCATCTGACCACAAAACTTTTCAAAATTATGCTTTTTTGTCAAAATATCACAACTAGAATCGGTACATTTGAAGATACAGGTTTTACACCATGAGAGATGTAGAACCTATTTATAAGCGTTAATTTGAAATACTTGGCAGAATTTCGTACAGTTCATGCATCGGATTAGGAATTGCACTCTTAAATGACTGATTCAATAAAATTAGTTCAGATAGCAAATCTAATTTTCTAAAAACTTTAAATTTAACTGGCAGATTTTTAATAGAACTTTTTCACAAACCTTTCAATGACTTTATTCAATATATTTCTTTGGAATAAACATAGCATGTAAAATTCGAAGAGAAAATAGAAACAGTACAAAAGTTTAGAATTTAATTCTTTAAATCAGATATCTTTTAGTAACAGGAATTTATTTTAGTTTTAAAAGTACCTTTATAAGTGATATTCTTAGAAATTATTTATTTATAGTTTTGGTCAGCATAAAAACTAAAAAACCAAAAAAAAATGTGGTGTATTTCATGTAAAAAAATGTTATTACAGCAATGATCTTTAACAGTTTTGCTCCCTTCTCCGTAAATAATTATTCCTCCAAAAGAAAGATTTCAATTGAAATCCATACTAAGAATTAAGTGTCATCAAAGCTCATTTTCTGCTCTCGTGAGCATCAAAGTGCTCATTCTAATAACTATGTAAATAAATTCAAACTGTCAATTTTGAAAATGTGAAATGTCAATACTATTAAAATTAAATTAACTGTAACAATATGAACAAAATAATGAATTACATCTCTAAAGAAAAATCTATTTTAACAAATTAGACCAATCTGAAGGCTAACAAACACACAGCACCTAATTAAAACCCTTTTATGCAAATTAAAATGAATGAAAAATAACGATCATATGCAAAATGTAAATAATTATACACATTAAGGATTTGTTTTAAAAAAATAAAGCATACGTGGATTCAGCAATCAAGACTTTATTAAACTTATTTTTCCTCTTTGATACTGGCGTGTATTTTTCCTATCAAAAATGGCATACTTCAATCTCAATGAACAAATCATTCGTAAATGCATTGTAAATTTAGCATAATTTGTAAATTATTTTTCTTTCTTTTTATTGCATTTGTTTTCTGTTTCTAATTTGATAAATAGTCTTTGAGCGTTCAATTAAATGTAACTTACTCAAACTAAAAACATATCGAGAGAGATCGCTTTATAATGTAGTAGTGGTTGAAAAAGAGGACCGTTTACCTTTCTGAAATTTTTGTCTAGAAGATTGCGCAAAAATTTATGCAATGTAATTTTTTGTAAATTTATAGAAGGTTATTTTGCTATAGTAAAATAAAATTTTATTTTATTTAAACTATTTTTGAATTTGAAGGACCGGTTTATTTATTTACAGTAGGTAGAAAGTCAAGTCGCATTTCAAATTTTCTGAATAACTTGTATAATCATCAAAACTATATTATTATATTATATATTTTCTGATTTTCTTAGAAAAGGTCATTTGTTAGTCGGAATTTGAGCAAAAATTTAAAGTTAAAAAATCCTAAATTTTCAACAGTTAAAAATTTATTGTTTTAATAAATTAAGCATAAGTTTTCGTTACATTGAACTAAGACCTTATTCGAATGCACATACATCTCAATAGGGTCATTTATTTTATATTTATCATGTGCTGTGTGGGTTTTAAATGTAAATATAAGGATAATCATGTGCCCTTTGTCCTATGGCACATAACTAAAATCTATTTTCATGCTTAGGGCATAGTAAGTTTATGGGGCTGTAATAACTTTAATGTGGTGTCAATAATTGAGTCATTTAATGTTATTTTTGTTAAATATTCAATTGGATGCACAAATAAACAAATTCTCCTCTTTCGCTGCAGTAAATGCAAAATGATGTATATTTAATGCAAAATCATCAAATATTGGTTTTACAAAAAAATATGCTTGTCAGTGACATGATTGAAATGTTTATGCTTAAATATAATTTGTTTGGAAAGGATAAAAAACAAGGATAACAAACAACATACAAGGATAAAAAAGTGTTTAAATTTTAAACTTAGAAAGAAGAAGTCATTGAAATTACCTGTTTCAATCTATCAAAAGATATTTGGGTATTATCGCAATTCAAAATTTAATATCCTTGGAACTTTTACTCACTGAAAAATTTCGAAATAGAAAAAAAAGTTGTGATGGATCACTTCAAGAAATCTTTTAAAATTCCACATCTATTTACAGTTTCTGTACATAGAACGGCTCAATGTACAGAAATTTTGAAAAGTATCAACATACCCATTCCTTATCATAACGATAAATATGGCGTCTTAGGTATGAGGTCTCCTAAATCATGTTTGATTGATGACACCGTTCTAGTTATAAGCCGGACGCTGAATACTTTCATGTGTTTGCCTCATAATATATTCATTTCTTGGACATCACAAAATTCTTCGTTTCTTCGCTTCATTTCCTTACATCCCAAAAACATGTCGGTATTTTTCATCCTCTCTGTTTGTATTTAAAAGCAATTCATTCACGCCAAAAAAACTAAACATTTATTCCCTCAACTTGTAATGCTAATTATTAAAATCTTACTTCAATTCTTGAGTGACTCTAGCTTTTTTGGACAACTTTTCTGTTCTTGGAATAGAAAATTCCTATTTTTCTTAGGACAAATGTCTGTCATCGTACGCTTTTGTGTTTTTCTTTTATGACTGAAAATTCTACTTTTTACTGTTTAATTTTGCTGAATTTCTTTCAGATTTTATCAAGCTTGCATTGTTTAAAACAGAGAGTTTCTTTTATTTCATTCTTAAATGAATAATGATATATAATTTGTATAACTTATTCCAACCTTTTACATTTTTAAAATTAATTGTCATTTTTGTTCGTGTCCTAATTTCAAAATAATGTCCTAATTATTTATAAAATAATAATTTGCAAATTATGTAAGTACAAATAAATGAAAAAATTTATGAAATTTGCAGGAATATTTCAAAATAACTATAAGAGGTTTTTAATGTTATGCATTTTATTCACTGATTTAAAAAAGGAATTATTTTTTTTACAATTCTAATGACTTAAAAACCATGCTACAAATTTTATTAATATTGTTGTATTTTATGTGCATGTTAAACATGCTTGTATAATGATGTTTCAAAGCAGTTTCAGTTTTATTTTAAAATAATATGCTGTTCTTGTTTAAGCATTATTCTTCCTTTTGTATAGTTTGTTTTCCAAGATTTTATTTTAAAGATTATTACGTATTTTGTCTCTAATGGATTCAATAGTCTCGACGTCTTTCTTAAAATTTGAGTGAATGTTAATTTAATGCAATAAATATTTAATTATTTACAGTAAGTAAAAGAAAGGTAAATAGATTTACAGTTATTTTAAATTTTACACTGATACGGCAAATTTCTTTCATCAGAATGCAACGAATATATAAATTTTGAAATCAGAATATTTATGATTAAAAGTACTTGAATTAGTTTTATTGTTAACAAAAATTCGTATCTTTTCTTAAGTTACATTACAAGTCAATTTCAAAATTTAAAACTTTGTTAACATCACCATTTTTTATCCATATGAATATAAATAACGTCCAATATATGTTTTTTTTTCTCTTTAATTATATAAATTTTGAACTATCAAAATTTAAATATTGTGCGATTTAAAATACACTGATTTCCAATGAATACGCAATTCATTGAAAATTCAAGATAAATTGGTTAAAAGTTCTACCTTTAGAAATTTCTATCTTTTAGAAACTTGATAATAATACAAAAGTCCTAATATTGAAAAGCAAAATACAAAAGAGCAGTGCCAGCATATCGCTTCATGTAAGTAAAACCAGTTTTTAATTGAAATGAAATTTTTAATTAAGACCGTTACAAAATGAATTTTATAAGTAAGTCGTTAGAAATAATTTGATTCTAGTCATTATTTTTATCATTTAAGTTTATCGAGTTTTTATGTTTAACATTTTTTTTTAAATTGTGAACCCATAAAATTTGAAACTCTCTATGATATTATTTTATGTTATTTCTCTAAACGTTATAATGTATTACTAATATTTAATTATTTAAAATCAGTAAAATAAAAGTTATATTGATGTACTTGTTTTCAAATTTTGCACTAATAAGTCAAATTTCATTAACAAAAATGCATTGTATACTTAAATTTTGAAAAAAATAAGTTATGATTAAAAGTAAAAGTGTTAATAAATTTTTATATTTAATAAACATATGTTTATTTTCGTAAGTCACGAATCATTTTCACAGTTTTAAACTATGACACTATGTTAGCATTTTAAAGTTTCATTCATTCATTCATTCATATATATATATATATATATATATATATATATATATATATATATCCAAATTGTATAAAGAGACTTTAGATTAATCAATTTCAAGACTTTCATTAAAGTTTATTTACAATGTGAGCAGTTTAAAATACACTTATTTCCAAACATTAATCCAAATAACGATAAATTGGCTAAAAGGAATTCTATCTTCTTGAAATTTTATCATAATGCAAATAAATGCCAGTTTATTGACTAGCAAGATACAAAAGATCAGTGCTGGTCCAGCTTTATGTAAATAAAATCAGTTATTAATTCAAATTATATTATCAATTAAAACCTTTAGAAAAGGAAGTATCATTAGAAATAATTTTATTCTTATAATTTAACATTATAGATTCTTTATTCTTGAAATAAATTTTTATCCTTTTATACCCATAAAATTTGAAACTCTCCGTGTTATCAATTTCGAAAATTTCACTTAAACGTAAGAAAACGAAACAAGAAGCAATACTGAATAGTAATAGGGATTTCTACTAACATCAGTTTATTTGAATGGTTAACATAAAGAATGTGATGTCTTACATTCAAAGACTTCTGTACTCAATTTAAATTGCCATCGGACATAAAAGACCAGTACATTCAATTTCGGGCGATTCAACTCGTACAATCCAGTTTGCACTAAGCTCTATTGAGCTATAATACAAATGGAATTATTTTATTTTTACTCGTAATTCACCAAATCTTCCTAAAATTTTGCATCACAAAAGAAGATTCTCTTTTCAGTAGAATAAATCCCCCTTCTGCTCCCCTCCCCCTACTCTAATATATCTCGAACGGCGCATTCAAAAAGGGGTGAGTGTTTTGGTAAGTGACTTCTGTCAGTCTTTCCTTCTCTATTTTTATTTATATAAAAGTATTTTAAAAGATTTCGATCCAAATAAAATCAGTGCCAATGACTTAATGTATAACGTATTTTCAGAAATTCTAATATTTACAGTATTTCTACTAATTTACTTGCTTTTGGTTTTACTATAAAAAATACTTTAATGAAGCAGTTCTTAGAAAAGGGCTAATATTATAAATAAATTTAAAATATTATATTATATTCTGTTTTATTTCTTATATAACTTTAGTCAATGATGCTTCATTCTATAATTGTCTCTTATTTCCTGTTCCAAATCCCCTTTTTTAAATTTAATTATTGTCAAAATAAGCTTTAAAAACTCATTTCTTCTTTTCCAAGAGCAAAGGAATAAGAGTGCCTGACACTTATGCAGGTATGTCAAAGGCACCTAAGATTTCCCTTCGAAATTTGATGTGAGTCACAAAATTCTCTATCGGAATCTCGAAATGAAACTACTAAAGGGAAAAATTGAAACATTTTCGATCTTTTTTCTAATGTGAACGACCCATCACGTCTTTGTATCTTTTGTACCTTTCATGTTAAAAAAATTGAAATTCTTTCAAAATGTCTCTTCCTTTCGACCATGTAACTGCCAAAATAGTCTCTCTCTCTCTCTCTCTCTCTCTCTCTCTCTCTCTCTCTCTCTCTCTCTCTCTCTCTGTGTGTGTGTGTGTGTGCGTGCGTGTCTGTGGTACTATCAGCTAAACGTAGAACAGGGAGTACTGAGAACAATAGACCATTGAGCAAGCTCATTTTTCCATTTACTTCTGTATTATCCCTTCATATGAAACTTAGTGCAGACGCTAAAGAAGCTAAACTTATCCAAAAAGCTACAGAAGAATTTCCTTATGTGACGGTATTTGATGATCACTCGGCTTTTTGTAATTCTTTGTCACATGCATTTGAGGTGTTGTACGTGGTCAAACCCATAAAAATTACAGAATTAATGTCAGTGTCAACACCTTTCTAAACAAGATAATTCGGAATTGTATCCAAACATACTGCTTTATGTCACTCCTTAACAAAACAAGTGAGACAATCATGATTCAAGCTTACGTTCATATTCAAGGAGAAGTGCAAGGATATCGATAGATTGATCTCGAAATAGCGTACAAAAGCTATTTTGGAGGAGTTTCCAAAACTACCGTTTGGTCAAACGCCCTTTATGTTTACCGATGCTAGCCATTCGCTCCGATATCATCATGAATGATGCTCATGATGCCGACTATTCTTATGTGCTCGTTTTTCAGTTGCAATCAATGCAATTACTTGAAATTCAACTCTAGACTTAAGAAATTCTGTTTGGATACAAGAGTGAATGTTATGAGCTCAATATTTTATGAGACCTTGGCACTTCCACATTTTAATTCCTTCATCCTGACAGACGAAATATGAAAGTAGCGTAACAAACAATTCCTTAATTTAAAGCCTTTTATGTACACAAGAACAACTTGTTCTCATTTAGGGTAATATTATTTACAAAATTCACATAACAGCAGATACTTAATTATGAAATAGTTGCTCGATCAATTAGGAGATTAAGCATTAAAAAAACGCTTACAAGTTGTTTGCTCAAGCTTATCAAGGGAATCTTTATTCAGAAGCTCAAATCACGCGGGACTTTTTCGAAATCAGGAACACCTTCTAATGCTCACGTCACTCCGACTTGCCCTTAAAATAGCTCTCACTGTTCTTCAGTCTTCTCTACAAAAATTACTGCCTTTTATTTCCGTCAAATCTCCACCTCTCATTTTCTCATTAGTGCACATGAGTTCCTTAACTTTGGAGCTGATCCTTTAAAACACATGTTAATTATATAACACCGGCCAAAATCCACCTGATTTCCACACTTAATGACAAAGGTTGCTGATGACTGATTTTTCATAGAAATAGGAAGGGTTCTTCATAGTAGGAAAAAAGTTTAATATCTGGATGGTTTGACCTTCTTCTCGCCTGAAGATACAATGGATATTTGAACTGATGATCTGCCTATATGCTGCCCTTTATCTGAATGCAACTAATCATCAGTCACAATTACCCTACTAGCTAGGAGGATCCCGCATCTGGTAGTCCAGAGGCTTAACAATGTATGAGCTTACAGATGATGATACATCTGGTCAAAATGCCAATTTCCAGGTGAGAGAAACCTGGATTGTCCCACTGTCTGTATCAAAACCATTCGATAGTTTCCGTCCCTGAAGACATTGTTCTTCAGGAATGAATGATGAAGTGAATTAGGAAGCTTTTAAAAATTATTACCTTGCTTTATGTGCCTTTTTTGTACATGTTTTGAATTTTTGACATTTCTTTTGTACTTTGTCCCAATTATTTACTTTTCCTTTTAAAAAAACAGAATAAACCACCATTTGTTTAAACTGGAAGAAACCCATTTGACTCTGAAGACAGAGATGTTTGTATAATGTAACAGTAATATGTAATGTGTTTAGAAAAACTAGTTTTTACTTAAATTATTATGCAACACAAAAATCAACGAATTGTTGGTTTTTTTTAGAGTTGTTAGAAACATAAAGTTTGGCCACAAAGTACCACAAAATAACTATAATACGGTAAATTATGCATTGTCTATTTTTATCCGAGTATTTTTCGGTTAGCCATGTGCAACTGAATTGTTGTCAAGTAATTTAGACCTGCACCAATAAAAAGTAGCCAAAAGCTGCTCTGACGTTCTTAGAAACCTAATGCTGCAACTATTTTGGCAACTTTTTTCTGTGACAGGTCTAAATTAGTGCGCGACTTTTCTCTTGTCCTAGTTAACCGAGTACCATACAACCAGTGAATTTTGATATTTTAAGACCCATGGTGGGAATATATTTTAATTATAAAATTTTATGCTCAGAAAAAGTTAAAATATAAAACTCAAAAAATTGTAAGTTAATATTAAAAGATATAACAAACTTTAAAACTATCATTTCTTTAAAATAAATAAATATATATATGTTAATTATTTTAAGATTAAGTGCAAAACAGAAGTAGTAATTTAAAGTCTTTTCACACCACTGCGAATGAGAAAACATAAATTTTAAATAAAAAAATTAACAATAAGACCGAGGACTATATTTGGCTGAGAAAGTTTGGAAAAAAGCTATTATGTTATTAATTAGTTTGCTTAAATGAGGAGAGCTCTAATTTAAAATAGTAAAAAGTATTAAAAACAAAAAAAATGCAAAAATGTTAAAAATAATAATAATAATCGAATTATAAATTTTTCTTAAACCTGAAATGAATTAAGAGAAAGCGATAAAAGTTCTGTGTCAATAAAATCAATCGATTATAAACAAATAATTACATTTTCATAAATAAAACAAATTTGAATAATATTTTAATAGTTAAAGAGTTAAAAGATTGAGAAAATTAATATAATGTTGTTTTTTTAATCTCATGACAAACGATCAGAATGTCTAACAAGTTCCCAGAAGGAAAACAGCCATTTTGAAAGAAAAAAAAAAGAAAATCATGATGCCGAAAAAAGTGAATAAATAATATAGATATCAGGTGAAATTATTCAGTCTGCTGGTCGCAACTAGAGAGGTATCATCAGTCATGATTTAAAAGGCAACATATTTGGAATTGTGTTTATTGCGGTTACTATGGAAACGGTAGTATTAACGGAAGAAAATTGATACACTTTAAATTATTTTTTACAAAAAAAAAATTAAAGTATATATA
>JAOUZG010000273.1:2905054-2941186 GCA_026289955.1 Argiope argentata
ATATATATATATATATATATATATATATATTGATTAGTGAAGAGATATATTCCTCGAACATATGAGAATTCTATCCACATCCTATAGAAAGACAAGATGACTGACTAATAAAACAGATGTTCAAGGCTAGCATTTCAATAAGATATGTAAAGCGTTTAGTTTATTGAATTTCATAATACGAAACTGCGGTATAAGTATGGTTTATTAAATTTTCTATAAGACTTTTGCAAAGGGACTACTTATAAGGAAGCTAATTAAGATATTTAAATTTCGCCATTCAGTAATTGATTGCTCTCATAGAATAACATTTGAAGTTGATCATTCGAATTTTTTTAAAAAAAGGTGTATGCTTATTCATAGAGGAACTGTTTTAGAAAATTACTACATTTCTTTTTTTTCTTTTTTTCTTTTTGAAAAAGGTACATACAGGTATTTCTTTCATGCTACTTATAATAGTTCCTTTAAATGATTTATTAAAATTTTATTTTAATAGTATTTGATAAAGTCAGCGTTCATAATAATATCCGATTTTTTTTCCTTTATTATATATTCGAATTGTTCAAAATCTCTGAATAAATTATTTATTTTCCGCCTTTCTAATTATCACCTATTTTAATTTTCAGGCAGTAAAACATAATCATTATTTATCACACGAGGATACTTCTTACAAGCATTGCCAAGATAATTATCGAAATAAGCATTCTTTTCACATCCATTCAGGAATAAGGATTTTAATAAATTTATTTCATATCGAGAATCCTCATGCGTAAGCTCTAATTTTTTTTAAAAAAAATTGATTACATATCAAAAAATAACTTTTTATTTATTTATTATGAATTATAATTTGCAATTTATTTTCAATTTTTTTGGTATAAAACTTCATTTCTAGAAACTCCTTTTTAATAAATATTAGCGAATTTTTATAGAAAAAAAACATCTACAAATTATACGAGAAACAATAATAAAATAAATAATAAATAAGGCCAGCCAATATGAAATACTCAAATTTGCATCAGTACTCCTAAAAAAGAAACATAGTTTCAGTATTTTCTTCCAAAATTCTTCAATTCATCCAGGCGAAATACTGTTTAAAAACAAAGGTTATTCAGTTTATGCTTAAGTTCATTTTTTTTGGTATCTTTATCTGAGTTAAATCGCGTAAGTAAGTTAAAAAAGGGGGGGTTTTGGAAAATTATGAATTTTTTTATTAATAATTTTTAAATTTGCTTATTTTTTTTCTAATATATTTCTTTGTAAATTTGCTTGAAAGTCTTTTTTTTTGGGAAAGTTACATTGATTTTTGTATTTTCATGTATTTGCATATTTTGTTACATCTTTAAATGCTATTTTCCCAAATTATAATATTTGATAGAATTTTCTTTAAAAAATGCTTTACAATGAAACTGTTCAAATTCCTATTTTTTTGTTCATATATGATATAAAGATTTTTCGCTATATTCTGGAATTAATGAACTTCAGAATTAGTATTTATTTTATTTGGAAAATTTAAGTTTCTTAATAATCATAATCTTTAAGTTTCTTAATAATATAAATAAGTTTTGATATACTTTGTTTGGTTCTATAATTAAGATCATCTCTATCAGAGACATTAGTTATCAAAGACAGAGTTACCAAAATGCGGGGCTTGCGACAGATTTTAAAAAGTGATGATAAGATTTTGTATGCAGATTTATTAATATGAACAAAAAATTAAAAATTTGTCTTATGTTGCACATAAGACAAGAAAGAGGGGAACTACAGGGAAAATTCAGACGGACTCAATAACAGATAAAGAACTTGATTCTATTCCAAAATACAAGTATATAAAAGCAAAATATAGCCCATTCATAAATAAGAATAGAGTTGCAGTACGCAAGAATCACAAGCAGCTATTGGCCATTAAACAATCGTAAAGAACAAATCACTCAGAGAGAATTCGTGGGAAATCAAAGAGAGATTTATCTCAATTATTCCCATCTTTTTGTTTCTATACTTTCTCATAGACAGGACATCAAATGTTCAAGGTCTACCTTGGAAATTGAATTTTAATGGATTTAATGCGAAGAATTTTGAATATTTTGAATTTTTCATTCATATCATTTAATTGTGGCCAAGACAGGGGTCATTGAATTGGCAGCCATCACCGCATCTATATAATTTTCTTTTTATCAAGAAATATACAGCTCAGAAAAGTAATATGATAATTAACATAACTTTCTACATTTTTTTAAAAAAATGCGATATTAACTTAAAATTTCCATCAATCCATAAATTAAAAAAAACATTTTTGTAAAACTATGTCTAAATTTTATTTTTCTGACATAAGTTCCTTTAAGGCCAATAAAACATTTTTGACAAAAAATTATGCTGTTTGTTTCTAGAAAAAGTTATTGATCCGAGGATGAAGAAAATCGTTATTGACTCGGTCTGCAAAATGTAACTAGCAATGTTCAAAAGTTTCGAATCCCTGAAAGTGATTTTTTTAAAGTCAGATTATAAGGAAAGCTCATGTTATCTTCAATAATAAAGGAAATTAATGAAATCCGAAATAAATTTTTACAGAAGAAATAAAAAATACATTTCAAAAATGAGCTCTTACTTAATTTATTACTATTGAAATAAAACAGTTAAAAAGACTGTTTAGTCTTTTTAGACTGTTTTGGTTAGCCATTAACAGTATAGGCTTGCTTAAAGTTTTATAGAATAATTTTTCTTTGCAATTATTATTTAAGTGCATCTTTAAGTAATTCCACTTCGAGATGAGAGACTGTTTTTCTTCAGAGGGAGTTTATCTATTTTTCTATTTCCCCAATAAAGCATTGCGCGCTTTCTTCGTCACTAAATATTTAAAACGCAGACGAATTATTGCTTTCTAAGCTCATTTCAATTATTCCTGCATTATTTTGCCCCAATATTTACGCATTCATCCATGCCTTATAAACTACCCAAAATAATGTTAAAAATCAAAAATTGTTATTTTCTGGTAAGACTTTCCATAACAAATGTATTTAATTTTATCTTATTTCCTTCAAGTAGAATAAATATAGTAATGATCACCCAATTCTGTCAAATTCATCAAATCAAAAACGCAAATAAATAATTATTACTCTCCTCTACAAATAAAGTTAGCTAGCTGCGTCGATAAATAACTTTTAGATTAATACGTTTTAGATCCTATCTCACATCTTAGTCAGTGGGTTATATTAATGTTACTACCTACTCATGAAATTTTTTTTAAGTGTTTCTGTTCTTAGACATTTATTTTCCTTATTTAAGTAACTGGGCGCATTACTAAAAGTAGAAAAACATTATGTGGGTGAAATATATTCGAGACATTGTCACATTTATGGAATTGAACTTGTTATTTGGATGATAGAACATTTATGGAACTTGTTTGTTTAAACAAGTTCATAAATATATCTGCATCAAGTGATTCTCATTTATTGCAATAACACTTGAAATATAAATTGTTTACAAGTTTCAAATGTAAAGCCTTTAAAGGTTGCACCATAGCCTTTTTATTATTTTCGTTTTTGGCAAATAATGGTCAAAAGAAAAATCATGCTGGTGATGATCGAATAATATAACAAAAGTAACAAAGTTCTGTGTAAAATCTTAGAATAAATATAATAAGAAAAAACAAAATAAATCCAGAATTATAAAATGTGCTAAATATGAATTTCATTGAGTAAAAATCAATTTCAGTAACAAATTTTTAACACAAAAATATATTATTTTTATAAATTCGAATTAGATTTTTAAAAAGCTATAAATGTATATCCCTCATAAAATATTGAGCTATTAACCTCTGATCGTAATGAATTAACTTACCTCAATCCCTTCTTCTTTTCTTTATGCTCAGTATACTCTCATTTTTTGAGAACTTTACGACATTTTTTACATTGTAATAGAGTTAATTTAATACTTTCGGCACATTTAAACTTGATTTACGAATTTCATCATAAAAAATGAAACCTAAAGAAGATTTGTATCTTCTAAATGAATTAGTTTTCGCCCTAAATCTGTGTTCCTGATCACTGTTTTCCAATAAGCAGTCTCAGTCGGCGTGCCACTAACGTCATTTAATTCTATGACCATTGTCTGAAGACATGGGTCAACATTCATTCGCGTTTCTGTTGCACGTTCGACGCCTACACGTCCGTGGCACGCCTTCCCACTGGTGGTGATTAAAGTTCGCATGCACGTGCGAGACAAGGCATGTAAATAGAATGTTTCTGACAAAGAGCACAATAGCAATCTTAAGATAATTTTCATTTTAAACTTTCAATTTTATTTATACGGTAATTTTTTAAACTTTAATTGAATTAGATTACTAAATAGAATCTTATACTAAGTAATAGAGGGCAATGATTATTGTGGGTCATTAGGCACAAGATATGTTTTTATTTCATAAAGTCTGTTTTGAAGCAACACTACTATTATTTTAGAATGGATCTCATAACTTTCAGCTCTATCTGATAATGATGATGAGGATACATGAACTTCCATCCATTCCTCAACATTACCGTACTACACCAGTGGCAGGATAATCGGCTCATATGAATTTAACATGTATCAGATGTACTAACAAACGATTTTTCAGAGGATTCGAGATTCGAATCCTGAATCAGTCCAGATCTTACCACTAGGCATAGTTGAGAGAGGCACAGCTGAAAGAGAATGTGTTGCTACGATCAAAAATAAACTTAAAAGTGTGGCTAAAAATAACTTGTTTATAATTCACTGAAAGAATGAGCGACTCAAAATCAGATATATTGTTGAGTCACGTTTTCCCCTCTCTTTCTTTGATTACATTTCGGTCTTGCACAACTTGTTGTTTGATTGTTATTTAAACAATTCTTTCTATATATATATATATATATATATATATATATATATATATATATATTGCCAAGAAGTAGCACTTAAAATGAATGTCATTTGGGACTTTATCGTTATTACGGATTCACTCATGTTTTAATTATTTAAGTTATTGTTATTTTTGTTGTCAGTGGCACTTGCCATGGACCAGCTTTACCAAGGCATCGGAGAGTTTTAAGCCAAAAGGAGCATCTTTCATTTTGTAGTAGCGCCAACTAGGGACAAAAGTACGACTTAGCCACTCGCTCATCACAGTCGCTTTCACAGCCTCTTTTTACAGTGGGCACATTCGTACGCCTCACAGACAGAACACAGAAGGACAACCATGCCTGAACCGGGGTTAGAACCCTGGACGTCCAGATCACGGGGAAGATGCGCCCCCTCTGTGCCAGGAAGGCGGCTACGAAACACTTTTAAAAAAGAGAGAATGACAGCTTTGCAAAAACTTTTTGATATTTTAATAAGCCTACATTGCCAGCGTTATTTAAATACTTTAAAGTACCATTAAGTAAGTACCTCGTAAGCATTTTGGGGAAGCCTTCCATGTATAAAGAGTGCATAACATATGTAAGCTGAAAAATACCTTCGTAAGCTTTTACCTTCAAATTGAAATTTCTTTGAATCACTGATCCCTTAACAAGGACATTATATCAATATTACCTATAGCCCTGTTATCATAAAATCATAACAAAGATAAAAATATAAAAATAAGAAATGATAACTATCATACCTTATTGAAGCATTATTTTAATAACGTTGGCGTATTGGCCCAAGGGTAGCGAGTCTTCGCCGAGATCTGGGCGTCCAAGATTCGAGTTCCGGTTAGGGCATGCTTGTACTTCTTCTTTGTTCTATCTGTTAACCGTGTGAATATGCCCTCCCGTAAAAAGGGTCCGTGTAAGCGAAATCGATGAGTGAGTAGCTAAATTCGTACTCTTGACCTTAGTTGACGCTAATACAAAACAAGAGACGCTGATTAGGCTTAAATCGCTGATTATCTCAACAAGATTATCCATGGCAAGTGTCATAAGAGATAACAAAAACTTTAGAGTACCGTTTAAGGGTACAATGGATGATAAAAATGCAAAAGAAAAATCGATAAAATTTCCGATATTTTTATTTTGATCTTTTTTTTTTTGTATATTTAGATTATAAGCTATCGTTTGGAAAAAAATTTATTTTGATATCTTAATTCGTTTGCCCACTATCAGCGTTTTTTATTGCCATTAGGAGGCCACACCCACTTGTTTTCATTTAGACAGCTGCAGTATAAAATAGTTTCATTTTCATTCAAACGTTGCCAGTCAGCCTTATTCCTAATTTTGATTTTATGTTGTTGTTTTAGCTTTGGCAGATGTTAAAAACTACTACTTTTTTCTTTCTTTTGTTGTTGTTTTTTATTTGTTCGTCATACATTTCGTATTCAAATTACTGGTTTCATTTTCTTTAAAATTAAATACAAAAACAGTTCTATTCAGGGTTAAAATTGATATTTGCTCTATTTTAAATTATTTTTTTTTGCTTTCTTTCTCTGAATTTTGTTTTAAAAAGAATTTAATCAGTTTTCGCTGCCAAAAACCTAAAGGTCATCCAAATAAAAGCAGACAAAGTTTGAAAATGCTAAGATAGATGGGCAAAGAAATCCTTTGATTCACAACCAACCAATTCTAATGACATTTTGGAAGTTTCTAACAAATGTAATGAACCTGAAATAATGAATTCACCATATAAGTTGTGTATAATAGTTACATTGTTCTCTGCAATCACTTTAGTATTCTTTATTGAAGAATATTCTTTTTCATGAATGTCAGGGAAAATTTCTTCAAATCCTTAAAGTAAGTTCCTTTGCTTTTTCATTAGAAATGTGTCTATCCTGTGCTAAATATGGTAAAGAATTTGGTTCTGCATTTACCAGTGAAAGGTAAACCTCAGAAAAAAATTTGAATTGAACAGCAAAGTTATAGAAGCCTTCTTGTCTCCATGAAGCAAATATATCAAAATTTGATTGTTGATTTGTTATAATTCAGAAAAAAAATCCAGTTTACCATATCAAATAATTTGTATCTTATAATCATGTATCATATTGTCATCATATAAAAACAATGAAAAGAAAAAAAAAAAAAAAAATAAGCACATGTCAAGTTAAAAGAAAAACACGAGGGTATAATTTATGCAGCAGGTGTATTTCAATTTGCTTCAAATTTTGTTTAATATTTGTTTATGGCTGCATTTATAGTTCAAAAATGTTATATGAATATAAATTAATCTTTGTGGCTAATGAAATGTTATTAAGCATTTTTTGATGAAAAAAGGGAGTTGGTCTTGCTTCACAGAAGTATTTCCTTTATATTCTTTGAGAACTCTTTCAAAAATATTATAAATTTATGGATGTATATATTTCGTAAAATAGACAATTATTTTAATAAACATGAATATTTAACAAATTTCAGTTGTTTCAATTATGTTTCTGGTCTGTAGGAATCATTTAAATGTATTTTTAGCTTTTTCTCAAAATGAAATTTCATGGTGCTGTTCAAATTTTCAAATAGTCCATGCACATTCTATTTTTAGTTACAATTCTGAAACTTTTCTCTAATGCTGAATGAACATATAATAATATAATTTTGCATTTATGAATGAATTATGTGACTTATATTTTTTCATTGAAGACCTCAAGTAATATTACAGCATTGGTTTTTTAAAAAAAATTTCAAAATTAGTCAATAATACTAAGTTTTAAAGGGAAAATCATATTTTCAATTTATTGAAGCATGCAAAATATTTTGTAGAATTAAAAAATGTATTTGAAATAATTGAAAGATTTCATTTATAATATATTTTAATGCGTATGGATTTTGAAATTTTACAGTACTTTCAATTTTTTTTCAATTTTTTACCAACAAAATCAAAAAGTTAAAAATGAATTTTTCTGAAATTTTTTTGTTGCATTAGATTAATAAAATGCAATTACCATGAAAATTTCAAAACAATATCCCAAAAATTGAGAAACTTTGGTTTCAACGTCCGTTGCACCCTTAAATTCGGTTGATTTCTTAGTAAAATGACTAGATTTCCAACAGTATTTAAAAGAACACAAATAGAGTATTTCCAATGGAAAATAGTAGTAGAAAAACTTTAATAAAAATCTTTTAATTATTCATTAAATTATTTAAATTACTTTAAAAAAATCTCCCTTTTGGTGTTTATTTTGTTCCATAACTTAATTAATGGTTCAAAAATAAATTTCGTAAACTGATAATTAAATAATTTGGTTAATTAAGGTTTTGGTTAATTAATAGGAGAAACTGATGCAAAAAAATCTTCATCGAAAAAAAATTTCATGGAGAGGTTAATGGAGATAGATGAATGTTTGCCATATATACACATTTTTGACATATTTAAAAGCAATTAAAAGTGACGAGAAGAGTTTGATGATAGCCTGTGTGCTTCTAGATCGAATTCAATAAAAAGGAGGTAGTGCGTACTGATTAGGTACCTTAAAGTCAGCAATCATACAACGATATAAGATAAGGATATTCTAAAGGTTTGACTCGGGGACTGGAAGATTGAACCGAACTTAGTCGAAATTCAAAAATATTATTCTCCGAGTAAATGTATCTACATATTTTGAAGAGTGGCATACTATTTTTGCATTAGTAGGACTTAGTATTTGTATTTGGAGGATTATAATTTTTTTTTCTTTCGCTTATTTTTCATAAGTGTTTTTGAAAAGATACTATTCTTTGGGATACTTTTCTTTCTATTACTTAGAAATGTAAAGCACTGTGTAAAAGAAAATCATTATCAGAATAGATTTTACACCTGCTTATTATGAATTTTTTTAAAAAAAAAAATACTTCGTTTTAATTTTTACTGAAATATTTTCATTTTCAGAAAAAGCATCTTTATTTTTATGACATTTATGCTGCCGGATAAAAATATTCAAGAGAATGTTTCAATTTTTTTTTTCGATGACTATGATTTTCATTATACGATCATTCATTTTATGAGAATATCTTGCAATGGTTCCCATGCATTCTTATTTTACAATTAATAATAAATAAAAAATGTATTATAAAAAGTAATCGTCTGAATTGAGCATTAAAAAAACAAGTAACATAAACAAGTAAACATTTTTTTTCAATCAATTCCTACTTCAGATATTAGGAAAAATTCAGGAAGTTAGGAATTTTTTTATTTTAGTTACTTTTTATTAATTACAATTGTTGTTCTCGTGTTCCGCTTTACAACGGAAGGAAGGTTGCAGAAGCTTCTGAGGGTATGGACCCCTGAACAGCTGAATAACGATCACCTGCGACTCAGTACCCCCAGTGGTATAACTCTCCACATGGAGGACTTTGCGATCAGGATCGAACTCGCAACGCAAGGGATGCGAATCCAACACCCACCAACCAGGCAATGTCGACCTAATAGTTGCAACTACTATAAAGGCGAGAAAATTAGTTTTTAATTTATTAAAAAAAATAATGAATTAATATTCGAAAAAACTATATTAACATCAAATGTCATTCACTATAAGTTTTAAAAAATGTATTTGAACTTGATTGGATGAATAAAAAGTATTTTATTAGTGATTGAAATTTTGAAAAAAGATATATATGTATATATTGGGAGAGTCTGGGCTAATAGTAGGAAGAGAATAAAGCTGGTTGTTGTCAAATTAAAGATTTCCTCATGAATTGTCCTAAATAATTCTGAAACCTCTATACCTTTTGGAAAAAATATTTATGAGGGTGATTAGAAAAAAAACACTAATATTGAATAAATCCTTTTATCATCGCCCAGTTTTCTTCACTCGCATTTCTTTTCAATAAAAATATATTTTACTTCCTTAACTTAATGTTGAATTAAAACATGTGGGAGAGTTGAAAACTGCAAATAAAATTTTTAATTTATTTTCTGCTACACGAAATAAATGATGGATGTGCCACCAAATTCTTACAAAAAGAGTAGATGATGATGGATTCCGTGAACTTCTTTACAGTGTTTATGATGCTAAAGACCGTGAAGGGTTTTATTTAGAATGCAGGTACATTTTAAATTCTTAGTTTTCCTACGTCTGTATTAGAAATCATTGTTAAATTTAAATTTTTATTTTTTGTCCTTGATAAAAAAAAGTGTTAGCATTTCCTTTAATTTTTTTCTATCACTGCGAACCGGAAATGTGTTGCAGTCATTGACCTGCCGACTTTATTTTTATATAACATATTTTCTAAATGACGGAAGTTATTGGAAATAATACAGGATAATTAGGAATAGTGCAGCATTTGTAAAACACTTCATACAACATCTGATTCTATCCTCTTTAAATTTTATTATCGCATTATTGATAATCGATTTTTCAATAGAATGCAATTCCTTCTAACACCACAGCTAATAGAGTTACTGTCATTGGTTCTTCTACTAACTAATTGTAAACAATTAAATACTATTTAGGTTGTAAGCTTAATATCCCAAAAATGATGGTAATTGACACCAAATTTCATAATGTTATTGACTCATTTTATCTCAATAAAAGGATCAAATGAGTATTGATTGAATGCAGGAGGAATATTGCGCCTTTTTATGAAAGAAAAGTGTTAATTGCCTACTCAGCACTTTGTCTTTTTTTTATCTTTCAAGGAAAACATAATAGTATATTTGAACCCAGAAGTAATTTATTCTATTCAAATTTGAATCGAAAGTCATTGTCTAGATTTGTCTTGAAATCGTCGTGGAATACTTCATACTGCCAACCTAATCTTTGTAAGTATTTTCTTTTTATTTATTATTCTCAACATATTATACATTCAAAGTTAGAAGTTTAAGATTAATTTACAATTTATATAAATATATTTTAAATTTGAAACCATTTGCATATAATATTTTAAAATATAAATATATTTTAAATTTGGAACCATTTGGATATAATATTTTAAAATATAAATATATTTTAAATTTGGAACCATTTGGATATAATATTTTAAAATATAAATATATTTTAAATTTGGAACCATTTGGATATAATATTTTGAAAATTTTTTAGTAGTGACGATGTAAGAACACAATCAGTTTTTTTAAAACAGGACAAAACACCTAAAGAACATAAATTTTAATCTAAATTGAATTATAATTAAAAACTAAGAATTATCTTAAATTATGAGCTGCCTCATAATTAATTTACATCAAATTTATACATCATTACTGTCAGAAATTTTTTCTTATTTCTAAATAGTCAACAATTTGTCTTTTGAAACAATAGCCTCTTGCTTCTATTTTTAACAAAGTGTTTTAATAAACTACCACAAAATATTCGATTAATTAGGATATTATATGTCTTTGGCTCGTTTTCGTACATATTATTGACATTTTATGACACTAAGTGTCAATGAGAATGAAAATTTTAAAAAGATTTTACCTTATTGTTTAATAAGACTGAATAACTTAAAACGCAAATTTAATCGAATAAGACAGAACAAATTATTACGCTTACAACTTAGAAAGTGCAAAATACTGCAAAATAAAACTAGAAGTAAAATTTCTACTTCGAAATCAATGTCCAAAGAAAGCATTTTTTTCTTCTTCTTTGTCTTAATTCTAACACTGGCAAAGGACGCGTTTGAATGTTTTGATGGACAAGTTCATAATTCCTAACATTAAAAATTAACTTTATAGTGTGCGTATTACATTTCTAAACTTTGTTAAATGTAAAGAAAACATTATACAAAAATAGAAATGGAGACAAATTTTTTAAATTTTAATTTTCGTTAGAACAGTGATTTTCATAAGTACAGTGAATACTTATCTGACAGTTATTAAACTTATCTTCGCGCTTGATGAAACTTTGTTTGATGCCTTCTCTTTATTTCTTTTGTATCTCGTTTCTTCCTTAATTAATAGAATTTTACATTCTCTATCTTTAGCATTTTTAATGATATTTTTCATTTTCATTAATATACAAATCATTGAATTAAAAGAAGTCGCTCTAGAAGCAGTCTGAAATATTCGTTTGGCAAGCGGTTTACATTTGATTGTTTTCATTCAGCAGTACATAATAATAGCGATTTTTATGCCACGTAAGTTTACGTTTTATATATATGTGCTTGTATTTTATTACTAATATAATTAAAGTTATTGTTGTTGTTTATAATTCAGATTAACAAGATTCGTCACCAGTAATTTAATAGTTTATAATAAACCATTAACGCAGTAAACATGTATCTTTTTTAATTCCTACTATTAGCTCACACTCTTACTATATCTTGTTCAAATTTTCAATCGTTAATAAAATACTTTGTATTCATCCAATCAAGTTCAAATAATTTTTTAAAAACTTGCAGTGGATGACATTTCATGCTAATACAGTTTTTTCAAATATTTATTCATTAATATTTTATTAATTAATAAAAACCAAACTTTCTTGTCAAAAATTTTTACTTCCCCTTCTCCAAATAAGTAACGAATTCGGATTGTTTTTTCCCAACGTCAATGAGGTTAGGCTTAACATGTTTTCGGCCGATTATTTTAAACGATTCAATTTATTTCCAAAATTCTTGAAGCATTGAAAATCAAACATTGTTAATGTATCCATTTTTCCGATTCATTTTGAGGTATTTTCGAATTAAAATAATACAGAATATAGAAAATTAGAAATTTCTAATCTGCATTGCGTACCCCAACTTATGTAGAAAAATCACTCATTTTGTGTTGCTACAATTGGATTTACATCCTCAAGTAGCGTTGAGAATTCAATGCTAGTATAATTTTTTGATCAATTATTTACAGTATTGTAATCGTTAAGCCGGTATAGTCTGGTTGGTATGGAATTGGATACCCAACCCTTGGGATGCGAGCTCGAACCCCATGCATAGAAAGAAAAATGGAAAATTGACAGGAAATCCACTTTCTATTTTGCCGCTTTTTTCCCAATGAATTTAAAAGTAAATTCATTGCTTCTAATATAGTTACTATTATTGTAAACATTTTTGTATTATTTTTTATGATAGTTAATATGATGTGCACCATACCACAGTTATATGACATCCAAAATTCAACTACTTTATATTTAAATTAAAACTATAACATCGCTCTCATGACACTTTTGATTGAAGCTCTATGTAGTTTATAAATCTTTATATTGACATAACTCAAAAGGTAAAATCATATAAATATATAATGTTCGTGTATCCTCTTACTTATTCATTATAAAAAAAGACATTTATTTTTTAATTAACAAGTTTTCAAAAACAAAATACAAACGCGAGAATGTTTAAAGGAGAAATAGATCTTTCATATTAATTGAATAGAATTAAAATAAAAAATAAAATGTTTTTCCGTAATATAATTTTCATTTTAATGAATATTGTCCTAGGTGAAATTTGATACTTTTGAATCCTCGAGAAATTAGGATTTTTTTTACTTGGTGTCGAAAAATCTCGTGTCCTCGCAACTAAAATGGATATATGTGTAAATTTATGTAGCTTTTACATCCACAATAAGAAATAGTTATAATATGGTCTTTCTGACTGACTTGGAAGACTTCAACTGAAGGCCCCCTCTCCTATTTCTTGAAAAGTAGGAGAGTGGACGAATCATCGTAGAAATATCCATCTCTTGAAGGTCACCTTGGTAAAGCAGCTATGCTACTGGTAAAAATGGGTGGAATTTTTTTTTGATGTTTTCTAGCTTTACCGACATGCATACTTTGAACAATTTACTTAAATCTTAAACGATAATATCTATCTATCAAAGTCAACGTTAAGAAATCAAAGAAAAATAATTTTTCGTTAGCTGTCATTAAGTCAAACTGAACATGTCACATATTCTTGTTTACGAAAAATAATAGAAATATTATATAAATAAGTATACTTTAGAAAATACACTTTTTTTATAAAAATTAGAATTTTTTTATTAAATTAAATCATGAATATGTTTTCTTACTGTAGATTAATTTTCATATCCTATAATTTTCATTGGCTCCAATTTTTATTTTGATAACATCTTATTCGAATGAAAACTTACTTTTTTATTTTAATAAGGACATTAGAAGTAAATGAGAATGGATTTTGTAAATAAAAGTAACTTTCTTTTCATTTTAATTGTTGCATTAGATGGAGAACATATCCATATTTTTCAATGCGTAATCAAGTTTCGAAATAGTACTTCTCCTTAATCGGTGCTTTTATACCAAAAGAATATATTAAATTCTAATGCAATGACAAAAGGCTGTCTCAGAAAGGTATCAAAATATATCTTTTAATAAAAAACTATTTTTTCGCCACACATGTAGAAAAACCATTTTCAGTTGCCAATTTGTGAAACTCATCATGACACATTTCTGAATATGACAAGTATTCCAAATATCATAGATAAGTTTTCTTTGAGGTAAATATGAATTCAAATAGAGAAATAATGTTAAAACACATTTGTTAAGTAAACTACATTTTATTATTAAAGTATCAAAAATCTACAATGTGTTCGAAAAATAAAATGAAGTCCTCCATTTCTACTTTGGGTATCTGAAAACTGCATGAAAAAAACTATCTAAACTATACTCAAATACATTTTTGAAGGATCTTTCACGAAATTTCTCAAAATATCATTTACTGTCTCTTTATTTAATATAGATTTATAACTTTTTTTAATTACCAAAGCTACCTTTACCAGAAATTCAAGAATATTTGATTCGATCAGTATCATATTACATACGATATTTATGACTCCTTTTTTTATATGATATACATTATTTGAATCTAAAGCTTACTGTGCAGAAATATCCTCAAACGAAGTTAACACAAACGCTATTTACAACTAAGTCTTAACAATTATATCAATCACGTGACTTTTTAAATCTAAAACAATTTTATAGAAAATACTTTAACATTATCATAAATAATCAAATCCATGTACCTCAGTTAATGTATAAAAGAGAGAAAATAATAGACAAACAAAATGAAAAGTGGCTAATGTTAGATGACAATTATGCTCTGTTCTTGTACTTATTAAGTACATTATATTGTAATTCCGTCGTCAATATTATATAAGATATATATCTTATATTTATTTTACTAAACATAAAAAAGACCATTAACTATATTTGTTGCTTTTTAGTACCTATTTATAGAAACAAGATAATTCTGATCGAGACTATTCATATCCAAGTTTGTATAATGATTTAACTTAGGTAACTAAAATAATCTTAAAATATAAAAACGGAAATAAGATACCAGTAAAAAATCATCATTGTCAGATTGGGTGTTTCTCTTTGCATCATTTTTATTCCTCCTTAATTTAATCCAAAACTTTTAATCTTTTAGCGACTGAATTATGTTGTTATCAGTTTTCCAACTTTTTGCTCCAGTAGTTAAGTTTCAATGCAGAATAATCCCAGAAAACCCCAGAGAAAAATTTTAATTAATTGAAATATCTTAATTTAATTATTAATTAAATATTTTCATTCCTACTTTTAACATATTAACTTCTCGCAATTTGGGTTACTTTCTCCTAGTATTTTAGAATACCATCAGCCAAAATAGTCATACGAAACTAAAAATTCATATATAAGTGGTACTTTTAAGTACTATCAGTAGATAAAGGGTTAAACCGTGGAACTCCTTTCTAAAACATTGATAAAATAGATTGTAATTGATGATAAACGTAATTCATCAAATCTATTATTAAGCGTATTATTTAATTATTGTATATTAAATCTTGCATGTATTTAAATATAATAAAAAGGTATAATAGATAGGTTGCAAAATACATGGTTTGGTCGAATATTAAGAGTAAAAATGAAATTTATTTCCTAACTAATAAGCATGAAGAGAAAATGCCTTTACTAATTTTTTTAATCTCAAGAGAATTAATGTAAAATTCAAATATAAATAATTATTATAAATCATAATACAGAAAAAAAGAATCATTCTCAGTTACATAAATACATATATAAGGCATATTGTTACTATACTTGAATTTAGAGATTACTTTTAAAGAAAATTGAAGGAGTCAAACAAAAGCTGGAATGTAAAATTTTAATTACATAATTTTTAATTAATTTGAATAAAAGGCTTTCTTGCTTGTCTAAAGATATACTTTCTTAATTTAGATTAATTTTCTTAGTTTCTATGATTTTAGATTTCTTTTTTAACACCTAGATTTTTTTAATGAATTACTATTTTGTATAGAATTAAATAGGAATGTATTTTCATTTATTTTTTTATTCAAAACTATCGCATCAATTTATAAAAAGGACCACAAATTTTGTGTGGGAATCACAAAATTCTCCAGAGCTCATTAAATATAGAATAATTGCATGATCCCAGTATCAACTCATTAAAAAATAATTTATATATCCACTAATATCACATACAGAATGGTTTCACATTACCCTGGCATATTTTCATTCTCTCCGGTTACTGTAGATTAAATGAGAACCCGCTTCTGATGACAGCAGAATATTGGTTAGAAGAGTAAAATAATTTTTTTGTTTAAAATTTTAAAATGTATTTTACTTTGGGCTCTTAATTACCCCCAAACAATTGCTGGTACTTACATATTAAACCGTCAAGGCCAACGGTTTAGTAACTCATAGCCGACGAATTAAAATTTGACGATAAACCATCGACGCCGACGAAACCGACAAAATGGCGGACGACAGTTAAGGTTTGAACAATTTTTTAAATAATGGCGTTTTTTTGCCTTTATTTGCGGTTTAGCAACTCATTGGCGACACCTTCAAATTTTGCCATAACGATCGGTAGTCTAATACGTAAGTACCGAATTTCTTTTCAGTAAAAATGTTTTTTTAACTCAAAGAATATATTATATGACTTTCAAAAACTGAATAACACCATCAATTTATTATAATTTTAAAACCATTCCATTTCCAAAATAATAGGTAAAAATTGGGAATAAATAATATTAAAAATAGGTAGGATTAAATATTATAACAGATGAAAGGGAAATACTTAAAATAAGCGTAGTTTAAAATGAAAACAAATTAGAAATTCAATTTAATAGTAAATAATAGAATTTTTTCAAGCGGAATGCTCAACCTATTTTATTCATTCTTCCTTTTTTAGTATTCATTCTTCATTGCAAAACATTTCAATTATCTAAACACCTATTTCAATAATCGATTCTGTGAGTGCAGCATTTACTTGACTGTCAGAATTTGAAAATTTACTGCAAAATCATAGATTTTTATCCACCCAAAGTTCAAACCTGTGATACTTAGCTCACCACCATTAAACACATCGATTCTGCAGACGTGTGAGTCATTGATCTTTAAAGATACCGAATTTCGGATTTTTAAAGATATCGAAAAAACAATATTTAGCCTAGGCGGATCATTTAACTTACCTCTTTTATGTCTGAAATGTCCTTTCCTTGAAGAGAATCAAACTCATTGCCTTCGGATCCTTCCGCGTGAGTTTCTTTCATTTTTCCCTATTCCCCTGTCAGATGATTTCAAATCAAACCGAGCAATAAATTTCCATTCCTGTAAAGTATTATATATGCATATCACACATTAGATTCATTTTGAAATGTCATTAATTTGATATAAACGAATAAAATTCGTCGGTGAGATGGGACATTACCATATTCAGAGATTTAATATTACTTCCTATTGTATGATAGATTATTTCAAATACACTTGTATGTTATCAACTGCTTATTATTAATTGCACAGCGATGGAAATTGGCGAAAGGAATATTCACCAGTTCTTCGGCTATAAACAAAAATAAGACTGGGAGTTTATACCTAAATGTTTAATCCCACATATTGAATAAATAATATTATACCTTACTTTATAAATAATTAGTGGAGAGAACAATTGATGAAATTTTCAAAAGCTTTTGCTTTAACTTCATCTGAATAAAAGATAGAAAAAACATTGTGGTAAAGGAAAGTGTTTTCCGTTTTTACTGTACCAATCAAAGTATTTTTTTGGAAAGAACTCGCCGTCTTCTCACTCCCATTTGAATTCTTGAAAACATTCCTACTCTTTGAAATATTTGAAAACTTTCCGTGAAAACATTTTTATTATTTTCTAATTTTTATCTTTAGTAAATATTTCCTTATTATGTAAACAATGAATTCCTTATTTTGAAATCATTTCTTATTTAAATTCAATAAATCTCGGCACTCTTGCAGGTCTAAAATTTTGTTTGAATTAATCGATCAATTAATATTTTTATGTAAATTAGAAGTATATTGCCCTCGATTTTCATAGGGTGTTTAGTATTCGCACATAATAATTTAATCGTTAAAATAGCAATTGGAAAAAATCGATTGAATATATTAATCATTAAAGCTGATTAAAATATTTAATTTTTAAAACAAGAAAAGAGTCATGTTTATAAAGGTATATTATTGCAGTACTACAGATATTCTGGATTTGAAAACCAACAGAAAAGGAAGCCGTTTAGGTATCCTGTCTTTGTTAAATAAAAGTGGTTACAGATAAGTTATCAAAAATTTATTGAACTATAAAAATGAATTTACTCATAAAAATATCATATAAAAGATTTCTTACTTTTATTCTCCTTCACCTATTTATGCTTCTTAATTTAAGCAATTTATTTTTTAAAAAAAATTAAGTAATTTGCGATGTTTGATATAAGACAGTAGATGGTACCAAACAATTGGAAACGGCGTTAGGTACTTTTGTATTAGACCGTCGACGCCGACGGCTCAGTAACTCGGATTGGCGAATGATTCAAATTTGGCGATAAACCATCGACACCAACAAAACTAACAAAATGACTAACGACAGTTAAGGTTTGAACAATTTTTTAAATAATGGCGGGGTTTCGCCATTATTGACGGTTTAGCAACTCCTTGGCAAGGCCTTTAAATTTGGCTATAAATATGGACGGTCTAATACGTAAGTACCCAATAGATATATGCACAGGGTTGCATTTCATACGCATACAATATAAGCTATAATGCAAAATTATACATATATACATAAATTTGCACTTACTATAGTAATCAATGTAGCACCAAAAATGTATATATATTAATATGTATTTACTTATCGAATGATGAATCATTGATACTTGTTAATGATTAAACATTAGAATGCTTCATTTTCATCTCTATTTAAATAGGAGAATATTTACAAACTTTCTTTATTAAATTTTAAATTTACCCATTTTTACGCCAAAAAGTAAATTAGATTGATCTACAGACAAGGCTCGGAAAGCAAGAAGTATTTCCTGCTATATTATCTTAATTCTGCAGCACATTTGACACATATACTAAAATCGCATTAATCCATTTTAATGTTTTTTTTTCTTCATAACACTAACAGCTAGTAATAAATTTCACGTCATTAATAATGTAATTAGAAAGGAAAAAATATGCACATTATTCTCAAACTTGATCGACATTCTAGGCGTTGCATCAAACAAGTGTCTGACATCTTCACCATTAGGATTTTATTTTCCTAGTGGAGGTTACGAACAAGTAAGTCTTTAATAAGTGATTTTTCTTTCAATTTTAGTGGTTATGTAAATTCACATTCTCATCCTTCATAGAAAGTGCACAGATTTCAAACCGAACCCTACATTCGTTATTTTAAAAATGTGGAAGGAAATCGTGCAGCTAAATGGCTGTCAAAGCAATGAAAACAAGTCTAATTTCTTTATAACATTCAATACATTGTTGAAAATTATACAAAAAAATATTTGTTAAAAATTCAGAAGCACTTAGCATATTAATTACATACATATAATTAAAGAGAATTTTTTAAAATGTGGGAATTTCTACATAAAATATTAATAGGATACAAAAAGATTTGGTAGTTTCTTGAAAAAAAGGCTACACTCGTGATTCAATTTAGTTTATTAAAATATCAAAAAGTTATTGCAAATCTCCCATTCTCCACTTTTTAAGTATTTCTTTATAAAATTTGGTTGCACTAAATGAAAAAGCCTGACCTGGAAAGACACACATTGGCACATATTATTATTAGTGTAGATATCCTTCGTTATTAATTAAAGAGATTATATTATCTTTGTAATGTCTATGTTTCAATCAATCAATCAGCATATAATATTTAACTTTGTTGTTATTATATAGAAGTAATTCTAATCTCTTTCTACCTAAAGTCCACTTTCTTTCATAATTACATTTTAAAATTTATTTAAATTCACTGCAATGTGAAAAAAACATTAACTAAATGATTTTGTCTTGTTTAGGAATATTATGATTATAAAAATCTAAGTATCCATGATAAAATAAACCAAAAATGAATTCATGTGAAATTGAATAGATTCGCGAACAATACATAGAAAAGATAAAATGATAAATATTAATTTATATGCTATACAAGATTGATTTTTCGCACTAATTAAATATACAAAAAAGAAGAACCTTATAGAAATCTATATTAACTTTATGCATGTGTCAGTAATTAATAAAACTAAGTAAAAAATTTAAAAATATATTGTTTATAAAGTAAGAAATTTCTCTTATTACTTAGTTAATACAATATAAGAAAACTCAAAAGCAAATGATCCAGATTCGGAATAAAAATAAAAAGATTAAAATGAAATCTACTATGCATATTTCAATGTATCATGCCAGAACATCATTTCTTGAATGGCCAGGCAAGCTCGTGCGAGTCAAATTGTATATTTATTCATTTTAATTGTTTTATCGAATGAGTCACTTTGGCGTTGTAAACGATTAAAAAAACTTTGTCTCTCATTTATTGTTTAAATAACTAGCACTTTTCCCATTTTTTTCATTTCATATAAGCGCGTGCTCAAAGTGACATTTTTCTGGTTTTTATTTGCTGCAGTCATTAATTTTTTTTTCATTCAGAGCTTTTGTAGATACAATGACAATGCGTTATTAAAAGCTGAATTTTTGAGATGCTCGCGCAGATAACAAATTTTTTATTTTTCTCCTCAGGATTTCTGTTGACGCCAAAAATCTCATCCCCCCCCAAAAAATCATGCTCGGATATGATAATAAAGAATTGTTTTTGGACAAGAAAGTGTGCATAACGATTGAATATATGATAATAAGAGATTGAAGTCCAAGTTGTCAATACCTGTATTAAAATTGAAAGTTTCAAAAGCAAGTAGCTTTCTACTTTCAATTTGTTTCTATGCTTAAGTTTATGGAGACTGAAAATGGGGATACACATTCATGATCCATATATTCATTCCAATTCTGTTGAAACCCACTAAGATGTTATAGGGAGCTCGCAACTTGACCGTAGTTCATAAAATAAAAACAGCTATAAACAGTAGGTCAAAATATGTCTTTTATAAAATATTTTATGAAATGAATTTTTCTTCCAAATTCTTTTTTCTAAAGAATTAAATGGCACTCTTATTTTTTAATGAAAAACTAAACAAAACAAAAATCTAAATTCCTATTGTGTGCTTTTCCTTCTCCAGCTGATGTTCATTCACTTGTGTGTTACGCCAAAGTATATCAGTTGGCATCGTAAGCATTTTCTGCAGCAGTTTCTATAAAAATCAAAAACAGTTCTATCACTTTAAACATTTTTACTTATCGTTCCAGTTAGGAATTTACGCATTAACATCATTATTTTTTTATTAAGAACATTATGTAAAAATTAATAATATTTCAATATAATCAACTTGATGCTTATTCTTTGCAGATGCTTTATTTTCCAAACTTCACGAGTAATACAATTTGTGTTTCGTAAACAAATATGTCAAACATCACCATTTCCATTGCTGGTAAGTTGAAAATCATATATTTAAAATAGTTTAAATATTCTTCATATAAAGGATTAAAAAATTCTTTCATTGGTATGGCTTCGATGTATCTACAATACCGTGAAATATGAACCAATAAGGCATTCATATTATGAATTTCAAATTAATAATAAAAGATTAAAATGAAATATGCTATGCATATGTCAATGTATCATGTCAGAACATCATTTCTTGAGATGCCAAGCACCACGTGCTCGTGCAAGTTAAATATTATATTTTTATTCATTTTAATCGTTTCATCGAATGAGTCACTTTAGTGCTGCAAACGATCCAAAAAACTTTGTCTCTCATTGATTGCTTAAAAAAATATCCCATTTCCAATTTATTTCATTTCATTTAATCACTTGCTCAAAATGACATTTTTCTAGGTTTTATTTACTGTAGTTATTAACTTTTTTTAAAAATCAGAGCTTTTGTAAATGCAATGGCGACATGTAATTAAAAGCTGATTTTACGTTATTAAAAGTAGAGATGCTATTACAGGTAATAGAATTTTTATTTTTTACCTATGAATTAAAAAAAATTGCCTACGGATTTTTTTTTTAATTCAAGACTTATCCCCAAAAACAATATAATGTTCTGACATGATAATAATAATAATATCAAACCAGAATTTGAGGAAAAATTGTTTCCATAAACTTCATTCAAAAGCATATTACTATATTATAAGAATGTTGTAAAAAACAAAACACAAAACAATATTTACATAAATATTGTGTCTTGCTGCATACTTTTTGAATGCAATAATGCATTAAAGTAATACAACAAAGTGTGTAAAACTATCGAAATTCCTGTAGTGAGTGATAACAAGAAAAAATTATAAAAATAAATTTTTAAATGACATCCATAGTGTAAAATTATCTATTAGTAAAACATGCCTCTTATAATCCTTTACGCACGTAACAAAAGTTTTTGCAAATGCATTTAAATCATAAATATCATTCCATCATATTAAAACAAATTTGCCAATGACGCAGATTATTATTTCTGATGATTGGTCAGTTTTTGAAACTTCTAACTAATAAAGTAGAAAATGATTGGGTTAGGTATATAAAAAATTCCGTAGAAAATAAAACTCTTTGCTGGCAGTTATATGGATTATATTATTCACTCACTTCAGAAAAGAAATTGTATGTTTTGAAATGCTGCTAATTGATGCAGAAATGCTGTGAGTATAATGTAATGTGAGTATAATGTGAGTATAATGTACTGCTCGCAATCACATTGCGAGCAGTACATATGCACATTAGAATAACGCAATTTTGTAGAGGAGAATAAAATATTCATTTTGTAAGAAATTGTTGTCCTTACAATTAATGTGCTCACTGGAAATTTCTTTAAATCTAAGAAAATTTAATAAATTCATTGTTATTTTCCCCTTTTTAATAAATTTTTCTGATGTATATATTATACGTGAAATTTCTGAAAATGTGTTTTAAATCAATAAATCTCTATTTTAATATATAACTGCAATTATTATAAACATAAAAGCAAAACTCTTCAAGCGTATATATTGTAGAAGAAATATTTTATATGTTATACTCCCTTGTGCTGTCGGATATGTTATACATTCTTACACAATCAAGACAGTATAAAAATTTAGTTTCTAACATTTTATTATAATTAACTTCAAAGAAATTCCAAAATATTTATACAATGATTTACCCCATATAATTAAATTTTAAAATCGAAAAATACGCATAGGTATTTTATTTAACAAAAAGCTCTTATTCTGCATTTTTGAAATGGCATGAAGGCGTAAAATATCATTTTCGCAATTATTGTAATTCAAAGAAAATTCGTAATTCAACATTTTTCTCCTTTGCACCATAGAAAAAGAATGCATTAAAATAAATATATAATCATTTAATTGAATGATTATTCAAAATATCAAAAGTATCATGTATTCGTGTCTCAAAGTTTTAATTAGGATTAGTAATAAAATTTTCTTTGCATTTTACTATTATGAGATGCTTAGCAGATATATTTTTCAAATTAAACATATTGATTATGAACATAGAAAGCATTGTTCTTTTGACATTCTAAATGTTTAATATAAAATTTGAAATCTTAAAATATTTATCTAATAATATGAAGAAAAAAAAACTTAAATTTTTCAACCTAATGAGTTCAATTCTTTATATTATTATAAAATTTTTCTTAATTAATTTATTTAAAAATATCTGCATTTCTTGAATTTAAAATGACATTTTCATAACACAATTGTTAATTAAACGCTTTTTTTGTGTTAAATTCTTGCTTGTTTATAGATTCTATAGCAAATGGTACATCACCTGTTTTGGACGTAATTCCAGTTATTGGAAAAGAGTTAAGTAAGTTTTTTTGATTCAGTAATGTTGATATAAAATAGCCATAAAATGAATTATATTCCATTTCGGTATCTTAAACTCTTTAACCCTTCTTTGCATGATGATGGAAATTTCCATCATAATATTTAGTCAACAAAAAAAGGTACTCAAAACCCTTGTACTGTTAATGTGTTGTTGCTGGCAACTTTTTAAGCGACTATTGCGTACAAAAAACGCAGTTGTCAAAAAATAGCAAACGTCACTGTCAATTACCAGGCCTACAACTTTTCATTCCGCTGTTTGTTGTGACTGAAAGAAATGAGCGAGATTTTAAATTGTTTTATGGAAATTAATTTATTATTAATTAATTAAATTATCATACAGAATAAAGAAGATTTAGTAAAGAATTTTTTTTTATTTAGTACTGAGCTAAATATGTGACAATGCATGATGATGTAAATTTCCATCATATTGTTTTTTACATAATGCATATTTTTATTTACACCAAGATTTTTTTAAATATTTTTCCTTTAATCTAGAGCATTAATTAAATCCCCCTGATTTTTTTTAAAAAAAGAAAAAATCATGCAAAGAAGGGTTAACTTGTTCCAGATTTTAACGCTGTTTCATGGAAAAGTAATAAAAGTTTTTTAAAAAAATATTTAACAGAGTTCTAAGGAAAAGAGTCCATAAAGTTTTAAGTTAATAGATCTTTAAGAATGAGGTAAGATCTGACGATAGAGGGAAGAAATTCTTCCCCCGCATGAACAGAAAAAACTTTTTTACACTCTAACACTGCTCTAAAAAAATGGCAGTAGCGCTAAAACATTTTAAATGTTTATTGATAGATTACTTCCAACTTTAAGTATTAATTTCAAAGTTTGTATCTTATGAAATATTTTAATCTTTTCAAGGGCCTTGGAAAATTATGGTACACGATATTTTTTTGTTTAGTTACTTGGCGCGTAAACAAATAAAGCTGACGCTTTTAAAAAGCGGAAGTACAATATACAACCGTCCATGAGAGAAGCATGGGTTTCAAAATTAATGCCGCAAAAACTCAACCAAACTCAACGAAAAACTTCACAGTTTTTGGTTTAAGATTGCAACGTTGATTTGAATAAAGATAGTGCAATAAAATCATTTTTATAAAATCAATGATACTTCTTTTTATTACATATAACGATTCTTATTATATAATATTATGGGATGTTATGACGTCCTGAAAGTCTGCTTCTAAAAAAATATAAGAACGATTTTAATAGAATACAAAGAAATTTAATATAGGAAAAATTAAACAATAATTAACAAAAACTCATGTCTAAATAAGCACAAAGCTCCAAAGTCTAAAAGACCTTAGTCTTCAACAGAAATCTCTGAATTATACCATCTTGTAAGGAGATGAAATCAAGCATCATGGATTATAACTTTTCAAATAACAGAACAACTATTCAGACTTTTTTGATAATAATTTAAAGAAATCATTTCCTTGTAGTTCAATTCTAATTTAAAGTCCATGATTGTTATGGAAATTCCACTTCAAAACTTAATATTATAATTTGATGTAGCAAAAATTAAGAAGTTTTTTGTGCACTTATTTTACACAAAAGATGTATACCCACATCAATGGGAATGATCACCACAAAACTTTCTCGTGTATTCTCTAATACATGCATTCATAAATTTTTAATAGTATGCTATGGATAAACAAGTTATTACAGAACAAATGAACCTATTAGGATTCTAGGGATGCTTTTTTTAGACTGATTAAAGTCAGAATTTGACACAAAATTATAAAATTGTTTATATCAATGCAGACTTTGAGTTCAGGTGGTAGTGGATAGCGCTGACCCGAACTCGCAATCATAGGGTTAGTAGCCGGGTAACATGAACAATAAGAAAAATGACACTTCATCTAGAGAGTTGCTATCTGATTTATAAAGCTTTCACCACATACTCTCCCACCAGTGAGTCGGTGGTTAGACGAACGATACAATTAGGGCCCTACTTTATGGCGAGCGTTTGTGCGAGTTTAGTGGTGATGTTAACTATTGTATTGAATGCCTCTCGTGGCACTTGCTGCTGACGGAGGTCGCCATAAAAGCTGTACGAAGCTGCATACGAAGGTCACCGAATTCACAGTTGAATCGGTAGCGGATAGCGCTAAGTCCGAACTTGAAATCTGAGGGTTAGTAACCGAGTAAAATGACCATTAAACAAAAGTGACACTTCAGCTCGAGGGTTGTTACCTGTATTATAAAACTTTCTCCACAGAGTTAATATTTCACTTGCATGCGTGTGGATGTACTGACAGACTAACGAGAAATGAGAGACAAATTTATTTCAAATTCTTATGTAATCATGAGCTAAAAATCTTATGCAACGAACTCTATCTGTTTTATAGTTACCGCATTAGATTATATCAAAAAACATGGACAGATAGATTTCATCGAATCAAAATTTGATAGAAAACAACAAATTTGGAATATAAACCAGTTACCAAACTTTATGTGTATAGATCAAAGTGTTTGATATATCTTATTCACAGATAGACAGACATAATTTCATTTTTTTAAATTCAAGGAAACGTGGAAATTCTTCAGTCTCGTGTTCGAGTATTTTGTTGATTATTTTTCCTTTGTGTAAACTGCATATATGAGAAACTATAAAGCAACATATAAATGACAATATTTATATACATTCATCATAAATATATATTTTTACCACATGAATTTTTAATTAAAAACAATTTTCTCTTTTAGGTATCCACAACAGAGTCTTCCTGAAATATCCACTTGTGCCATATTCGATTGTTTCCTTTTATGTTCTTTTCGTGGAAGGGATTGGTCCAGAAATAATGAAAAATCGAAAACCTTATTCGCTTCAGAAAGTCCTGATCGTTTACAATCTGCTTCAAGCTTTTGCAAATCTTTGCATAGCTTATGCTGTAAGTATATTTTATAATCATTGATGATGGTGATGACGTGTCCATTTTACAACGGAAGAAGGGGTGCAGTAGCTTCTGAGGGTATGGACCTACGAGCATTCGAGAGCAGAAGTCTGACTTTTAGCTCATATGAGGATGACACACTCTTATCACATCCGCTTGCACAACCCCTTTTTACAGGGGGCACATTCACTCCTCACAGATAGAACACAGAAGAATAATCATGCCTTGAATGGTGCTCGAATTTGGGTCGCCCACATCATGAGGAAGACGCGTTAACTCTGAGTCGGCTTTCTAATCATTAATATTTATTTGGTAGGATTTATAATGTTTAATATAAAGAAAAGTCTTTTTGCGAGTCATTAAACAATTTTCATCGTATATGTATGATTGGTGTCATTGCAAAATATTTTTTCAACTATAATCAAAATATTAATAACCAGGCAGGTGTATTATCAGAGTTTCGCTCACTATTTAAGTTATTCAAGTTCCAAAATATGCTTCAACGTTTATCTTTCCAACTCCAAAGTAAATCTTTCATATCTCTTCATATCTTTTAAATTTCGTATCTCTCGGCGCAATAACCTGACCACATGCTTAGATAAAAATACACATATTACCCTTTATTATTAGTAACAATAAATATTCTGTTATAATGTTTTGAAATTTAAACATAATCTGCAATACAAAATAAATGTTTCTCTAATTCATTGGAAATCACTAAACCATTAAAAACGCCGTTAGGTACTTACCTATTAGACCATCTTCACCAGCAGTTTAGTAACTGATTGGCGAAGGATTCAAATTTTGCGATAAACAGTCGACGTCAACGAAACCAACAAAATGATGGACAACAGTTAAGATTGGAATAATTTTTTAAAAAAATTGCCGTTTTTGTCGTTATTGGAGGTTTATAAACTCATTGGCGAAGCATGGCAATAAAGATCGACGATCTAATACGTAAATACCCGGTGTTATATTGTTATAGATCATATCCATTTTAAGAGAAATTTATACACTCCAAATCTTAGATAGATAGTTAACATGCATATGGCTTACTAAAATTTAATAAATATGGTTTTCTATTTAGTTTCTTAAAAATATACTATTAGTATTTGAGAAGATTTCACATATTAAAAGTCAATACTAGTGATATACGAAAAAAAATTAAATTTGAAAATTAATTTTCCGAATAATATTTGGGATTGGTATAATTATAAGAAATTAAATGTTTTTTAAGAATACGCGTTTGTGATGCTACAAAAAAATGTAGAAAATATTTTTTTTTAAAAAAATTATTGATGTCAAGAAAAACTTACGGAAAGAAGGGGCTTTATAAATATTTTAAGAAATTTTGAATTTGAATTTTATTTAGAGTCTATAAAAATTTCAAATAATATGTAAGAGATTTCTTTTTCTTAATAGTCATCTTAGATAATTACCTTATCATATTAACTACGTTTTCCTTTGACCACTAGGATTTTTATTAATAAATGATTTATAGTGTAGTCAAAACATTAGTCTTAAATAAAAGCATGTATTTTAAAACACTTTATTACTTCATTCACAACATTTTTGATTTTATTTTTTCGCTCTGGATGCATTTAATATTTTTTGCCAAATTATTTATACTTAAAATTGAATTTATGTTTGTTTGAGCCTCATACATCTCTAAATATACTTGAAAGAAACATGCCGCACATTTTAGTATCTAAAAAGATTAATATGCTACTAATAATTATCAGATGATCCAAAAGTTCATTAACGTTTGAAAATTCAATAATATACGAAATAATCTAGATAGAGAGGTAAAAGTCATATCAGACTCCCCGGCCCGCCGGAAGGCACACGAATTTAAACCACTAGGGTAGAATGACAGGAACACAGCAACATCAACACTGGCGAGAAATGCGGTCGATTCCTATAGGCCATCATCGGACATGATACACTTCCCGTAGGAAGTATGGGAGAGGCCACTTACACCTATTCTTGTACCCTTTAGGGTGACGAGATCCAACCACCGTGTCGGAAGCCTCTTATCCTCATTTTGAGATGCCCCAGGGAGGATGGTAGAGAGTTCAAAATTGACACATATGCTTAAAATGGCATGGGGTTTTACTGAAACAAAAAACGACCAGTAGCAGTAATTAGTATAACAACATTTTTAGAAAAGTTTTTTCTGTATAACAAATGATCAGCCTATCAACAGCCATTTGCCTACAAAACCTGTAGTCAAGAAACAGTGTTGTGAGCTGCACCGCACAGCACATTTGTAGGTGTGGTGAGAAATTATCGTCAAATGTTGTCTTTTAGGTCGGACGATTGCGGTAGAATTTTAAACTGAAGTAACCTCCCAACCAACGTCATGCATTAGGGTTTTTGCGACAGTTCTAGGATTTTTGACAGCCCATGTTTTGCAGGTAGTATTCGTTGGCAGACCGTAGGAGTAAGAAATAGTTTTGTTGGTCCACAACAAGTTAAGCAAACAATCCTCCTCCTATCAAAGAGCTATTTAGCTTCTAGTGGTGAGTTTTTGAGCTTATTTTGCCAGAAGAGAAATTTCCAAGACCTCCTTTAAACTATTACCAAGTTTGACAGCATTTGGTCCAGTAGTTTTAATTTTATAATCATTTTAATGCAAAACTTTAATTATAATCACTCTATATTTTAAATAAAAAGTGTTGCACTTCGATCAACTAAATATTTCACTAAATCTGACCAACTTACGAAAATTTCAACATCACTATTCTAAAAAACGGGTGATTATAGATCACTTCATCAACCGTCTTAAAGAAGCCAATTATATCCCAGGGTTTTTCAAGAGTGATTGGGCTGGATAATGAAAATATTGATTGCTCTAATATTGTAACATTCAAAACTTAATAAATCAGCCAGATTTAAATGCAGAAAATAGAAATGTTTATTTATTTGTTTACAGCTCGGAGAGTCAAAGAGTATTTCGCACAATAGGCATTAATAACAGACTAAAGGACTGTTTAAAATTTAAACTGCATTATTTTTGAAGCATGTTTATAAATTGAAAAAAAAATGAAATATTCTTATTCACAGCGTTTATATTTTTAAAAAAATAATAAAACTAAAAACTGAATTTTTCGGTGAACCCGTGAAGTGCTTGTTGAATAATTCTTTGAGATGTTATAAATTATGAATATTTTTCTGTTGCAGACTTAAGAGTTCAAGGCTGAACAACTCTGCTTTCAGTTCTCATATTTTTGCGCATACAGGATGAGACTCATTAAAATACATTTTTATATTAATTGTAGTTTTATTATTTTAATTTCAATTTAAAATTGAGTCTTACGGGTATTATAGAAAATTAGAGAAAGATGCGTAATAAAATTAATAGAGAGGCTTAAGGCCTACATAATATTATAAGTAAATAATATGACATTAGAGGCTTAAAAAGATTTTGCTGAAAAGCCTATTATGAGAATAAGCTACACAAAATATTAATTTAACATTTTAGAAAGCATTAACACTTTTGAACCGGCTAATAGTCAAAGGCGGCTAGTAATTTAAATAAAAATACTTAAAATCATTTGACATTTTTATACTTTTGACAAAATCATCAAATTAAATTTCAGGCAATCAACTTTTCACGCTTTTTTAGATAATTACTTTTTTGAAAAAAATTAAGAAAGTCTTTTAAAGTACTATTTTTGCTATTTAAGTGTGAACGATTTTTTTATTACTATAATCATATAAATTCTAATTCTTAAAAAAAGATTACATAAATCGTATTTACAGAGTTAAGCATTTTTTGGCGGCCGAATTTTTTTGGCAATGTTTAAACCCCAATAGCTATAAAAATGAAGTTGCAATGTGGGCGTCGATCGAAGTTTTATCTATATTGTAAAAATAATTGTAACTGAGAGACATATTGATCCGTCATTTCAAATCGATATAGGGTCTATCTGATAATTATGTAATTTATACAGAGTTCAATTGAATAAGAAACACTTCAGCTGAATATTAGATTTGCAATAATTTTTTCTTTTATTTTAGAATGAATTTCATAAACCGAACCATAGTTATCAAAACAAAAATTAAGTGCAATATTGTTACAATGTACGAGATATTAAGAATCGCTCAGTGTATCAAAAAGTATCACTGAAAATGTATCAATAGTCCTATGATGCAATTGACATCTGAACCGATAAATATCACTTACGCTACAGTGAAAGGTTGCTCTGCATTGAAGGATTTATACAGTTTGATACCATACGTTACAATCTCTTCAGATACAAGACTTTGAATTCACGATATTTTATCCCTGAAGTTGGAATTGACCATGATTATGAAATAATCAAACCATTGCGAATGGTTTAGCTGAAATTTTCTTGTATACTTCCTCAACAAAGATTTCTATGATTTCATCATAATGTGAATATTGTGGAATTTTGGTTAATTTATAAATGCCACAAATACTCATATTTATTTTTTGCTTCTTGTTTTGTAAAAAATTACAGAAATATCTAGTATAAATGTGTAGCAACTTTTTTCCAACTGATTGAAACCGAAATTCGACGGAAAACTATACAATTAGTAACAAGTTGCTAGTGAAAGTTTTGTTTCTTTAAATCACTGCAATTTTGAGCTATTTCTATTACATGCATGTGAATGTGCAGACCAACACTCCATCAGTCAGGTTATGGGCATGATTTAAAATTAACTGTGAGATTTTATTTTAGAAGTTAAATTTGGTTTTTTTTCTATCTAGCTCTTTATATTTTATAATTATCGTGTTCATTTTTCCCAGACAGACACACATTCTTACTGTAATTAGATTTCATCCAAAATTTGATAGAAAATTTGTTAGGTATAAAGACATCGCTATGAATCTTATCTTTCTGGCTAAAGCGCTTTTGAGCAATCGCGTTCTCAGCCAAACGAACGTATTTCTGAAAATATATATTTTGGATTGAGGGATATCTTAAATTTGTAAAATGGGTGTTGAGATTGAGATCGCCAAATTGAGGTTGTATTTTTCTTATTATTGTTATATTTACTCTGTGTATGCTTTATGCATGATAAATTTTTAAAAGTTAAAACATGTCAAAAGATTCGTAATTTTTTGAAATGAAATTTTATTAAAAACTAATCCTAGTTCATTGTCATTATTATTTTTTATTCGATAATGTTAGAACTTTTTAATTGAAAAATTTATTTTTGTATTCTTACATTTAATTTTTCACTTTAGGCTATAGATGGTATAATAAGATTTTGGGATTCACGCTGTCTTGTCAGAAAGAGCCCAAAACTTCAAGAAATGATGGAGGTAAATAATTCCTTTCAATCTATGTCATTACAAATACTTAATTCCATAGTTAAATTTAACTCTTTGCTCTTAATTTGTTAATAAATGTCTAATTAATAATACAAGAATCATAAAGTTCTGTAACCTCATTTTCTCAATTTCTACTGATAGTTCACACTCTCCCTATATATATCTTGTTCAAATTTTCAATCGTTAATAAAATACTTTCTATTCGTCCATTCAAGTTCAAATACATTTTTTAAACTTGTTGTGGAGGACACTTGATGTTAATACATATTTTTTCAAATATTAATTTATTGATTTAATTTAATTAATTTGCAATACTTTAAGTTGATTTTTAGCAATTTGTAAATAAACTTGAAATCAATAAGCAATAGCTCAATCGGTAAAATTCAGTATTTTTCACCTAAAGGCAAAGAAGACGAGTTCAATTCTTGCGAAAATCAATAATTTTTGATAAATTTTTGCTTTAAGTAAACGCCTTATCCAAATGATTTGCGATAGTGAGTTAGCAGTTGTGACTTATTGGTTAGAATGAAGAAATTTTTTTAAGTATAAAATTGAAGAAATATTAGGCTTTCTGTTCAATTTCGATTTCTCCTCTTAAAATCTTATCAATAGTTGGTCTCTTCTTCTATCTAACCTTAAGATTGAGCTATGAGAAGTAAATTTAAGAAGAAAAAATGAAAATTGGAATAAAATACCCTCTCTATTTTGCCACTTAATATTCTGATTCTGCCATATGTAAATACATATTTATATGAATTGTAATTATTTAATAAAAACTAAAATAATTTTTTCTTTGTTGATCTTAGTAGAAATTTATTTAATTTTTTTATATTATTGGTTATTTATCTATTAATGTTCTAATGAATAGAATGATTTTTATTGGAGTAATATTTTTCAGATATTAAACTTTGGAACAAATCCCTCTTTTGTTGATAGCCATATGACCAAATTTCTGTTTATTTTTCAGGCAGCTTTAACGCCCGCATACAATTTATACATTATAAAGTTCATAGACCTTTTAGATACGGTATGGTATCAATTTTTATGTAAATTCTATTTCGTAGTTTCATTACCTTTTAATTATAGAAATGATTTATTTTTAGATTATAATAGTCGATTAGTTGAATGCTTTAATTAACATTAATTTATTAATAATAACGTAAGAATTCCTTTTTTAACCCTTTGCACTCCGATGGTGCCTTTGACTCACCATTCGAATAATATTCGAATAAGTTTCACCTTCTTGATTATCATTCAAGATTAAGCGTCATTTTGGCATTTTATTTATTTATTTTTCAAATTTGATTGTTAAAAACGCCTACATATAGGTTAATAGACGTAGATTAATTTTTCAAAGAAATTCGACTTGAAAGAATTATGTATATTTATTTTTCATAGCGATACACAATTCTTTGTATTAGGTGAATAATTTTGCATCTCATTATTGTTCGAAGTACAAAGGGTTAAATATTACAAATATTTTATCAAAGTCAATATTTTGAATAATTTTTAATTATCTCAGAGAATTTTGATAAAGCAATATGAAAAATATATAATAGTGTCAAAAAAAAATTAATAACTTGAATTTAATCTATAACAATTTAGAAGCGAAGTAATAATTTAATATCAAAAACTGCAACAATTTATTAAGTTCATTGTTTATATCGAAATATTACTCGAACTAAATCTTGCTCATGTTTCAGGTATTCTTTATACTTCGCAAAAAACAAGGTCAAGTATCGTTTCTGCATGTTTTCCACCACGCCGGAATGTGTCTCATCTACTATTGGGGTTTAAACGTCCTCTATAAATCTCCTGGTGATTACGATTTTTTAAACCAATCATTCAAATAATAATAAAAGATTAAAATGAAATCTGCTATGCATATTTCAATCCATCTTTTCAGAACATCATTTCTTGAACGGCCAAAGCACCACGTGCTCGTGCAAAAATTATATTTTTATTCATTTTAATTGTTTCATCGAATGATTCACTTAAGTACTGCAAATGATCCAAAAAACTTTGTCTCGCATTGATTGTTTGAAAAAATAGCACATTTCCCGTTTATTTCATTTCATATAATCACGGGCTAAAAAGGACACTGTTCTAGGTTTTACTTGCTGTAATCATTAACTTTTTTTTTAATCAGAGCTTTTGTAAATGCAGTGGTAGCACGTTATTGAAAGCTGATTTCTCGAGATGCTCGGGTAGATAATAAAATTTTTATTTTTCGCCTACGGATTTTTGTTGAAGCCAAAAATCTCATCCCCAAAACAACATCATGTTCTGACATGATACTGAAGACTTATTACAAAATATTCTTTAATATAAGAAATGCAAGTTTTTCCCATTATTAAAAACGTAATAATAAGAATCTTGTTTAATTAAATTTAAGCCCATCAAAATTACAAATTATAAGAAAGTATTAGAATTTTTCTTTTTCTTCTGATCAATAACCAGGGCCTGACTAAGGCAGGGACATACGGGACAGTTGCCCCGGACCTCCACATAAATGGGACCCCCAAAATTCAATAGAAATTTTATTTTACATTTTCTTCTTTAATGAATGTTCTTCATTACTAAAATAGTGAAGCAGAGGGGTCCCCGAGAGTATTTTTGTCCCGTTTCCTAACTAGGCTATGTCGGATTCTGTCAATAGATAAAAAGAATGCGGATTTCCTAAAAGCCAAAACATTTACTTTAATGTAAGGTAATAAAGTATAATATTGGCTTTAAAGGATAATATATTTCTTTTGATGGTATAGGGTTTCTAATTCTTAATAAGTATATTATCCAACTCATTGGAACAAAACCTCTATCAATAATAACCATAGTTCTTTTTCCTTCGGAAAAATCTTATATATACTATAAATTGTTAAGCAAACTGGTCGTGATTCGTGACATCGAATTTTTTTATGAAATCGGACAAAAAGGTGTCTTTATAAATATTAATTTACATTTAATCATAATTATTTTTTAATTGTAAGAAAGATTTATATTTTGGATATTGGCTTATTTACAAAATATTTAATTTAAGAGATATCTCCAAAGAAGATATTAGGTTTATAAAATTCAAAAGTTTTACCCTCATAGAGTCGAATGAATTATAAACCTTTAATTGACTTTTTATTTATATGATCTTTTTAATTATCTATATTGATTTTTAAATAATCGATTTCAAGAATTGAGTTCTAATTTTTTTCTCGATGCCAGAATTTTTCTTCGTGTAAACGAGTTTAAACCAGCTATAAACAATCACGTTACTATCAGATTTCACATGCGTCGACATTTAGAAAACTAATATATATATATATATATAGTTCTGACTCCAAAACATTTTTTGCCAGCTAGAACATTTGAAAAGAAAATAAATAAATGTATATAGATATTTAGAAATCCTCTTCGTTGTTGCGCGTTCATTCTCATTTTATCTTCTGCGCTTCTTTGGGTGACAACTTCTTACGAACCTTCTTTTTATTGGTCAGACAGGAAAACTGGGTATAGGTTGGTCATTCGATCGAAATTGTAACTTTTTTTTTATCGATACACAATATAAAATGAAGTCCCCTGAAAGCGTCTGTATGTTTGAACTACAAAAACTCGAGAAATAGTTAACGGATATTGGAGATATTTCTACCATTTTGTACTGCATATACTGGGGAAGGTTTTAGTATATTCAAGTCATATCAAAATTTAAAAAAAAGAATTTTAAAAGTATTATCGTCCGGAAAGGATTTCTCCCCACTCATCGTTGTGGAGCAGTGTCTCTCTCTCACGCTTCTGAATCAATTTTGATTTCTTTTTCAAATTATGGTAGCAAGATAGAATTCGATAAATTTTAAGGAAAAAGGGAAAGATATGGAAGAATGATTTGGTTTTACGGATAATGAATGTTTTAAATATTCACGTTAGAATATATA
>JAOUZG010000273.1:2947487-2976544 GCA_026289955.1 Argiope argentata
GAGTGAGTGAGAGAGAGAGAGAGAGAGAGAGAGAGAGAATCAAGATGACAGTTTTAACCGCACGACATTAAATTTTTATTATTATCAAGGATTAATTTTTGCAATTTTTTCCCTTATTAATAAATCTTAGTTATTTTAATATTTTTATCATATCATTTTTATCAAATAGTTACCTTACATATACGATCTCAAGCCTTTCTTAAGAAAGAATTAAAACCCTTATTTCGATTTTATTCTTTTTAAAATTCCTTCTACTTTTCGTTGTATGTTAGTTTTTCGTATAACTTTCATCATTTTCTCTAAATTGTTTTTTCTAATTTTTATTAATTTTTGCCAATGATTATGACTAATTTTTTTAATTCAAGCAAATAAGATGAAAGAACAGTACTATGGGCCTCCCAATAAGAAAATGCCCTACAGCTTACGTCTCAAGTTAATATAGGCTATTAAAATTATAATAGAAAGTAAACAATAACAGTGTCAAAGGCCTGTTGCTGAGAATACATTTAACTTGATTAATAACTTTCAAAAGTGATTGCGCTATTTTCATTCTAAGTAACCATTTAATAAGTAACCATTTCACTGCAAAAACAGTAATTTTTTCTGTTTATGTATGGCGTCGTTTAATTAATCAAGGAAAGCGAAGGCGATTAACCATTTGAAAATAACTAAATATTGACTGCAATCATACTCAAAAATATTGGTATGCTTTCAAAATTTAATTTTTAAAAGACATATATATTTACATTTAAACTTATAAATCTAAAATCTTATATATCTAAAAAATATCTAAAATATATATTAATTGAAAGTTTTAAAATCTAATAAAAGTATATCAGTTAACTATTTAAAATTCTCTCTCTCTTATATATATATATATATATATATATATATATATATATATATATATATCTGTTAAAAATAGAACAATAAAAATTAATCAGTTAAAAAATTAAGTTTTAAAAAAATTAGGGAAATATGGGCAATTTCTTTGACTAAGAAAGAATTCATAGCAAATTCTTTATATCTTAGAAATTCATCAAAATTCTAGTTCTAATAATTAAATATATTAACAATAATATATTTCCGTATTCTAATTTATATAATTACATAATTGATAGGTTTTTTAATAAGAATAAAATAGAAGAGATTAAAAAATTATTACGTTTATAAACAGGGGAGCATGGAACTTTTATCTGTGACGTAGAAAACTAAGCATTCCATAAGGAGGATCAACGGTATTCATTCTGCGAGAGTAGATTAAAAACAACTTTCACGTTGAATGTTTTGTAAGTGAATACAATGTCTCAGCTACATGATTTAGCTGAATTAGTAACCTCAATTTCCAAAAGTAGTTACAATGTATTATAACGACAGTGTTAGTAACTCATTATTATGTAATCGGTTTTGAAAAATGGAAATTTTTACCGAAGATTTTTCTGCAACAACAAATAAAGAGGGGTATAATTTCACACTAAAGGTTCGAAATAAATCACATTATGAACATCACTTTATTTCAAAAGCATCTTCATCCAGTTTATTAATACCAAAATTTCAAATTAAACTGTTAAAAATTCTGTCGGTATCATCCTCATAGCTTTCTGGGACTATGAGCAACAGTACCTGTACCAAGTGGGATCATAGGTCCGTATGTCTACGTTTTGTGTTTTATTGATAGAGAAATGTGATAGGTAGGAGTGGAAGAGAGATGGCGGATTTATTGAAGTCTTCTTTAACTCCATGCCTCACAGGTTGGTTGAATGGGACTTTTAAGAGGTAATCCATGCCCCAGATGTATGGACCTCATAGATGTGATACTGCTTTTGATGAAAGTAAAGTGCATCCTTTATTGAAATTCATTTGTATCCGAGAAATTATTTTTTTGCTTGTACTGTTTTCCCTCACTGGTTGCTTCTTCTTTCTTTAATCATATTTTGAAACATATTTTACAATAATCTACACATAATGCATCAGTTAGTAAAGCATTTCCACATCCGCAGTTTATATCCTTAATCATAATGTTCCATAACTATTTTGAACAGCGTCTGAGTTTAAATACTTTGCTGTACTATAAAAGACGCGAAATTTTTCCTAAGTGTACAACAGAAGTGCGTGTTTTAATTAAAAAACCCCTCAGGAGGACTCCTTACCATTCTTGGTTAAACATCAAAGCTTTTTTCCTCTTCTCTATTATAAATTTTCCATTTTTCTTTAATAACAATTAGATTCTTATCTGTTTTTTTAATCTTAGAAATAGCAATGAATAAATTATTTGAATAGTAAATATTCCTTTTATACTCTCTTTATAAGTATTAATTAAAAATATTTTAGATTTATTTAAAAATCTATTAATGTTGTTAATGTGACATTGAATGTAAACAAACGTAAATAGGTTATAACTTTTCCCATCATTTTTATTTAATTCATAATATTATTTTTGATTTGTTTAGTAGTTATTTGAAAATAATTTTTCATTTCCATTAATTCTTATTTCTTTAAATCATATATTTATATCAAACTTCAGAAATAATTAATTATATTAATAAAGCAAGTTCAAATGTTAATTATAATTATAATGCAATAATGCTGTGATACCGTTAAATAATCGATAAAAAGAAATAGCTGAATCAGTAAAATGTAAGTAAAGTCCTTATTAATTCAAACAGTAACATAGAGGTGAGAAAATATAGAGAAAGTAAAAACAGTAAAAAGTACTAAGACACAATTCATCAGTTTGGCTAAATCAACCCCAATTATCATATAATCAAAGTTTCTTAATACAAAATAGATAAGTTGGAAAAGGATCTTTATTATAATTGATTGTGAAGATAGTAAGATAGAAACATAGAAATCAATATAGGGGACAGAATATTTAACTTAAATTTCTACATTTTATTAATTGTATTTCTGCTAACACTAATATATATTTCGAAGCCTTCCATTTTTTCTTTCGTTTCCTTTCCCCCAGTTGTGCAAGAAAAGACATTATGCAAAAAATAGCATGTTTTCTGATTTATCTACTGTCAAAAATTAATATTATATTACAAAAAATTATAATTTAATGGGTAAATAAGAAGTTGTATATTTTAGAATAAATTTCTCATTTGGTTAAATTTGTGATTTGTAATCCCCATTATTCTATTTTAGGACTCTTGATATCTAAAGTTTCTTATAATATATAAAAAATTCTTTTTTCTAATGTATAAAAATGATTTTTTGTTTGTTCATAATTTATGCGCTGTTCAACCGATGCCGATGAAACTTGGTGCACTTGCTTGCACTAGTGCGAAGGTTATAGCTGTACTATAATTATCATATCTAATATATAAAACTATTTGTTTCTTTTTCTATTTTCCTACCATTTGTATACTGGATACTTACTACAACAACAACCACGGAATTTATTTGGGTACTTACGTATTAAACCGTCGATCTTTATCACCAAATTTGAAGGCGTCACCAGTGAGTTTCTAAACCGCTAAAAGTGGCAAAAAAACGCCATTATTTGAAGAATTGTTTTTTTTTCTTAACTATCGTTCACTATTTTGTTAGTTTCGTTGGCGTCGATGGTTTATCTCCAAATTTGAATCCGGTGCCGATAAGTTACTAAACCGTTCGCGACCGTTAGCGTTGACGGTCTAATACGGAAGTACTCTTTTTATTTGTTTTTAGTGAAGATGGAAATATATATATATATATATATATATATTCTACTCCAAAATATTCTTGGAAAATAAAGTAAAAAAATAGATTAAATGTTATTAGTACTTCTCCTTTAGATATTATTAAATTTCAATGAGTTTATTCATTGTGGATAGAAAAATAAATATCATTCTTTCTATCTATCCTAATTAAGCAAAGCAACTATTTCAAATTTCAAACGATATTTCCCAAATTGCTTTTTCTTTTGCACCAACCCACCTTGTACCAGATGAAATTGAATGGAACATTCAGAATTTGATATTTCAATTTTAACTTTAGACGGTATTAGGCAAGAGGAAAATTGTGCTATTCTAGTCAATACCACATTAAAAAGAGAGGAAATATGGGTAGTTAAAATATGCAAAATCAAAATGAAATGCACATTGTCGCATTTTAAAAAGCATAAGCCGTGGAATTTATAAATTTGTGAAGAAAAATCAAATTTTAATAGATTAAAAAAGACGTGATGTACCAGCTGGGATGGATGCGCTCTTTTTATAAACTGCTAAAACAGGAAGCAAAATTATGTCAAAAATCTGAAGGAATAGCAGTAATTTTAAAGAACGATTTTTATTTGTAAATTACTGCAAGTGCCAGAGAAATATTTTTTTTAATCTATAAGAAAAAAAAATTTAACGAAGCAGCTGAATTTTAATGTTTGCAAATTCTCATGAATAATATATTTGATTAAGCAGTGAATTAAATTTCTTATTTTGACACCAGTGGGGCAAATTCCGCTTTAATTAAATTTGAAAAATTGTTTAAAAATCAAGAAAAATTGTATGGAAATCAAATGGGTGTTTCGGAAATCTACCGTTTTGAATTTTAAGATGGTGTGAAAGATGCTATTTAATTCTTTATTCCAAATTGATTATGGACTAAAGGAAGAAATTTGTTTTTTTCTCTTTAGAGAGGTATAAAAAAATTCTACCTGTACATTTAATCTTTCTAAGTATTGAGGAATGTATCTACAAAAAATCTTTCTAAACGATTAAAAATTGTGCAATCAGTAAGTACAATCGTCCACCACCGTCTGTAATGCTGAGCGGGCTTAAAATGTCCTAATTCATTTAATACAGACTAAATCATTATAGGATGAGAAATATCAAATTGTATTTTGATGCCTAGAAACTGATATGGATTTTTTTAATGCTTGAATTGACAAATTTGTTGGACTTATTTAGTAAATAAACCTAAAGATAAATAAAAAGCAAAGGTCAATCAATTTAAATCAGCATTATATTCTCGTTCAGCAGTATTTATTTATTTTCTTTCAAAAAAATTTTAAAATTTTTATTCAACATTGTATTTTTTTTTCTATTAAATAATCTCTATTAATTTCAATCCGATTGCCCTAATTAGTTTTGATATCAGTGTTTCTAAACATTCGGGATAAAAAATTATTTTTATGAATAAACAAAATTTCTAATTTTATTACATATTATAATTTTTGCAATGTAAAAATTATTGTAATAAATATTTTTTTAAAAATTTGTTATACACTTAGCTAATGTACAATGTGAATGAAATTTTTTTACAACACACCCATTAGTTAATCTGGGATAATCAAATCTGAGATACTGTTAACAAGATAAACAGGCAATCTAAACATGTAAATCTTCCAATTGAATTAGGTTCAATAAAATTAATTAATTCAAATTAATGTTATTTATATATATAGAGAGAGAGAGACAGACATACCAATTTACTTTCTGATTTATTTATTTTTTTACTATTTCTCTTCTATTTGCCTTTTTTTTTTGGACCATGGCTCATTTCAAATAGCTTGGTTGTAGTTAGAACCGTTAATCTTGAATCATTACATGAACGATGAACTTTCTCTTGGATCTCTTCATTAGTTTCAAGGAAAGACTCGTAAGGAAAGTTAACGTACATTAATTTGCTTCTTGAAAACTAAGGAAAGAACAATGTTTTTGTCGTACTAGTCACTTCTGTTTGTGAAAGCATTGCAAAATCTGGAGCATTATTAAAGTCATCTTCAGGATCTAAATTCTCGATTGCATTCTCAAAATACAGTATAAAAGAAAGATTCTCACAGAGATCATATTTTAAATATGGGGTTAGAAAATATACACGGTTTGGTTTACATTCCAGGTAAGTATTATTGTTGAAACTTTAAACGAGTCCCATTATAATGCAATCTATTTCGAAAAAAAATTCTGCTAGGGATTTTTATACTTATCTATTAACGACGCAGTACTGATTCTGTATTAAATAGAGAATAAATAAGCAATTGAGTAAAAAAAATTCGTAACAAAATTAATTTTGACCATTAAAAAAATTACAATTTTTTTAAATATTTAGTTTTGATCTATCAATATGCTACTTCATACCATATTAATAACTCAATTCATGTAATCACTTGATTGATCGATTTTATTAATTTTTATATGCTTATATTCTAAATAAAAATTCTTTTATACCATAAATATATAATTTTATAACATTAACAGTTTATACATTAAATGGGCTATATTTGAAATTAATTATATAAAAAAGATTAATTTCTCCCAATTACAGATTTTCTTTCCTTTCTTTTCATTCAAATATTTATCCTTATTAATTATTAATGGTTTAAAAATGTATTTATTTTAATAAAAACTGAAAAAAAAACTTTGCTAAAATTTTACATTTATATCTTTTTGAAATTTATCAAACTACTAATTTTTAAATTCCCATTATTAAACACAATTTCAGAAAAATTTTACAATTTTTGAAAATTATAAAATTAAAATTTAAAAAAATAAGATTAATTGATACATTTTCGAATATATATTTTTTGACATTGCTTATTAGACGTGATATAAATTTGTGATAGTATTGTTTTATTAAATTTTCTTTTATTTTTACAGATTTATGCTCAATGCAGAATGTTAATATTTATTGGTTAAAAGTTCAATCGGTTTGCCTGTTTCAGCTATTAATAAAAAAATATTTCATGATATTAATAAATGTATATCGTTTAAAAGTTGAATATTGATAATTCGATCATTGTCTAAAGAATATAAATTTTAAACACTGCTTAGTAAAAATTTTATAAAATTTCTCAGATTTGTAATTTTTTATAATGTTGCCTTCTGTAAATGCATTTTTAAAACAATAATAAAAAAGAAAATATTACTTTTAAAATATAAATTTTATACATTTTTCATTCAAAAAATTTAAATTAATACTAAATCAAATTACAAATTAAAGTCACTTTTACATTGTTTAAAATATTTTTTAAACTTTTAACAGTTATAAATATTTTTAAAGATTTGCATAATCTTTGAAAATGATAAGAATAAGAGCCAAAAAGTGTGAGTAAAAAAATGTGGAATCCGGGTTTATAGCTACAACTGATTGATAATTGCGAAATTGAAAATATATAATTATGAATTTGTCTATATAGTGTATTCACAGAGAATTCTAGTACTAATGTAATGATACTTGAAGGTGTGTTTAGCATCTCCATTAGTGAAAGCTTAATTTGTCATATTCTCAGCCAGTTGTACTTTCAAAGAGATTTAAATAACGTTAATAAACATAATATTTGATATTGTTTCGGTCTATAAATATACTTAAAAATCAAGAAGTTTACATTTTATGCAATTTTTTGTCATAAGGAATCATGTTCTGCAAAACATTCTAAACACTCCAATTTTAAATAAATAAATAAGCGTTTCTATCTTTTGCGATAAAATTGATTGATTTAAGAAGTTTTGAATAATAGAATTTTAGATCAATCAAAATCTTCATAATCTTAGATATCAGAAACCTATTCTCAGATCTTAAGAAACAGTAGGTATTTATTAACGCATTTTTTTCGGGAAAATCGACGAAGTGATCTAAAATACCCTTTTTTTGGAATAGCGATTTTCAACTTTTCATTAATCATTCAGTTATAGTGAGTCTTTCCGTAAAAAGGAATGAAAATTTTTTATTAAATGAATTAGTGTCTTAAGAATCTATATTAATAAAAATGCAACTCGAAATGCGTTGCTAAGCGCAAAACTGGAGAACGGCTTGACCGATCAGGCTAATTTTTTTTAATATTTTTGTTAAGACACGAGGATGGTTCTTATGGAGAGAAAAAATTAAAAAACTGCGTGGAAAATAGTTAAAACGACACTTTTGTTACTTTCCCACCAAAAATCTTCATTTCCTTCCCCCACACCAACTGAGTGAGATAGCAGGAAGTAATAAATTATGATTTGTTTAGAAAGAAATACGCGAAGTCAGTTGGTTTTCATTCATAGATAACGGGATGTTTAAAAAAGAAAGAAAATAGTTACTTTTATTATTAGTCGGTATGAATATTTAATCTATGCCTGCTCGAAATAAATTCTGGGCAGCGAAGAAAAAAAGTAATAACAAAGCGAAAAAATCATTTACAGAAAGAAAAGTAGTGAAGAAAAAAAGGATAGAAAAGAAAAGAAGGGTGTGTCTGTCACCATTATTTCGTCTGTGCGAGGCATTTTCCAAACTGTTTTTAAGCTTTTGCATCTCTTGAAAACCAACTGTGTCTCTATTTGTTTAGTGTGTTTACATTTATGAAAATTTGAATCTCATTATTCTATAAAAACAGAATTTTAGACCTTTCCCTCCACCATTTAAGTAAAATATCAATTCCGGGTCAATAATTGCTTGGATAGACAGAGAAATATGAGTAGTACAGTGAACAGACCACCTGAAGAAAATAATAATAAATAATACTGTAAATGAATTATATAAAAATATTTGGTTGAAAAACCAGTTATGAGAAACAACTACATAAAATATTAGTGAGCAAACTTTAGCGAGCATTAATACTGGCGAACCGACTGGTCGCCAAAGGCGGCTAGTATTTTGATAAATATGACTCACAGGGTTGAGGATCTATGTAAAAATTTAAAATACTAAACTCATCAAATCTTGTATTGACTTAAGTTGCATAAAATTTAATTATTCACTTCATATAAACGATTTTTTTAGTAAATGTATGTCTATTACTAAAAGTTGACCAATTAGCAGTTAGCTCAGTTTATAATGGATATCTTTTATGTAATGAGCCATGTTTGCCTTTAAAAACCTGATTATTTGATTATGAACCTTTAAGAAAACTGATTATTTGAGTGGATAATATTGATTTGTACATAATCATGAAAATTTTTCTTACATTTATTTTTGTGAAACATTTTCCATATTTCATTTTTATTTCCCTTCATACAAACAAGAGCCGAAAATTACATTTGTCTATTTTCACTTTGCAATGGCCGTTAACTTTTTATTTTCAGCTTCTGTCAATGTGTACAACAGGTTGGTAAAATCTATTTTTCCCTTTCACGCGTGATATGTTCCTAAAAATTAAATATTATTTTTATTAGTTAAAAAATAAACGCGACTAAAAAATATTTTTAAAAAAGTTCATTCAAAATATAAATTTAATTAAATAAAATTATTTTTGGAACTTTAAAATGACGCAAAAATCACTTTTGTATTTTAATATTTCCAGAAGTTATAGAGGGGAAAATCCACAATTTCTCTTAATTTTGAATTAGTTAAAATTATAGTTAAAAAAATTAAAGAACGCTACGAATTGCAAATTCCTGCTGCCCTCCTAAGTATATATGAGCCAAGTTTATTAGATCTAGGTCAAATGGTTTGACCTGTAGAGACCTAATACGTACATACTCAGTTTCATCTTTCGTTTGAAATATCGATGTATGCCTTGGAATCTGGCTGTTGGGCCCTGGTTAGAGTGCATATGTTTCACGCATTACAATATATGCGCTTTAAATGAACACACACATATTCCTCTCTTAGAAAATTAGATATTGATAAACAAGCATTATTTGCAAAAATTTTAACTTTTTTCTTGCTTTTACATTTCAATATTTTTTGCTTAAATTTCTGCACTGCTTATATATACTTAATGTGTTTTGTAATATTTATTCACTTTTCATTTGAAAATTTCAGATGAAAAATGAACTTGTGCGCATGCCCTTAAGTGTGTGGTTGGCATTCTGTATTATTTAGAGCCAGAAAATCTCGTAAAAATATAATTTGGGCGATAGCAAAGTGCTATTTGGAGCTATTTATTTTTTTCAAATATCCCACAGTTTTTATTAATTAAAAATGAAAAGATATTTTGATACTTTTTTGGAGATAATGTCTCAAAATGTTGCAGAAAAATTATTTTTACATACTTTAAAGTTAAAGCATAAATCTTTAAATGACAATAATTTGTTTCATTATTTTAAAATTTTATATCTATATTTCGCTGAAATATTTTTTTTTCGTCAAATATTGCTTTATAAAATTTTATTCATACTTCATCAAATATTAAATCTTTGAATTTCTTCCAACGTACAAGTAATAGGAATAAAAATTCTGTTTATTATCATTGCAATTTACTTGACTATAAGAGAATTAATTTAAATTACTATAAAAATCATTATTTAAAAGATGTATAAAACTTTTAGTTAGAAATTTAAATCATAATGATGTCAAGGATATTAAAGTTATTACAATAAACTTGATATAAAACGATAAAATAATGCTATAATTATTTAATTAACACTGTTTTAATGATAATCCCAATTTTATCTTTAAAAAATATTTTGTTGAATGAATCATTCACATAAAGAAATTAAACATTGAGAGAAAATTGAATTATTGTGTTAAAAATTAAACTTAGTAACTAACTTCGATAACTCAACTGATTCCCCAAAGCAATTACTATATGTTATAATTGTTTTCATTATTAAAAATTTTATCACAAGCTAATCCAAATGAAGTATTTTAAATTTCTAATTAAAAATTTTGCTGCTAGTTATAAAACTTTATTTAAAATGTTTTTATAAAAGATAAAAGCATTAATAACTGGATGTGTATTTATAATTTTTGATTATTAACTTGTTTTTCAGATTACAAGATTATCCTTGTAAAGCCTAGTGCAGCAATTTCAATTATAGCTGCGTATCTAATTTTTATATTTTTGGTCGGACCTGCTTTTATGAAGCACCGTAAGCCGTATACTCTAAGAAAAACGTTGATAGTTTATAATTTTCTGCAATCCACTTTGAATGCTTACGTCACATACGAAGTAAGTACTATACATAAATAAATATTTTTCTCCCTTTTTATTTCTTAATGTTATATATTATTTGTAAATTGATGTCGCAAATAATATAATTTTAATGTTTGCATTAATAAATTTAAAAGTCTGGTAATCTGGTCAAATTTGTCTCTACATATTATGACGAAACTTGTTCTGACTCATGGTTCAAAGGTAGAATACTCTGAACTGAAAGTGACATTTTACAAGTTAGTATCAGACTGCAAAGAAGCTGCCTAAAAGTTTCTTGTTATTTATTTACTTTCTGTTCTAGAATGTTCTTATAATTTCAGTCGCTTTCTAATTGTGGAAGATTCGAGTCATTTCATCTTGTGAATAAAAGCAGATGTAAGGTTTAGTTCCTTGAATAATGTCTGGAGTTGAGATTAGCGAGTGTTTGATTTTAATTAACACACAGTTTATGCAGACAAACTTCATCTACTCGACAACACTATTCTCAGTTTCTGGGAAGAATAAAAATAATTTTATGGAAAAATATTAAAGTAACAAAAGTTTATTGATGGAAATTACCGAAGAAATAAAAGTAATTTTTGCAGCATAAAAATCATTATCTTATAATAATTTATATATAACTTTAAGGAAATTTTACATGTGTATTTCAATCATTTCTAGCACCTTAGAGAGTATACTCAAGAGCAATTTAAACAACATTTTAATATATAATAAGGCAATTTTACTACTTCTGATAAGAGTTGTTATCTCGCAATCACTTTGGAAATCACAAGAGATATTTATAAACTTCCAATCGGGGTATCTAATTTAGCAGTTAAATAATCATTTAATTATTAATACGAATTTAAGATGATAATGCACCAATACCTAACTCTGAAAAATATCTTTTCATAAGTTCTCGTTAAAATTGTGTGAAAAAAATCAGATCTGTGACTTTTCTCTTTCAAATCACAACAATCATGATTTATCAATTTATTAATAATTAATAATCAAATTAAAGTAATTTATTTAATAAGCTAAATTAATTTCTTTGTTTAAACCAATAAGTATTTGAAATCATTTTCAGATATTAGGAAAAAACGTTTTGAGAAAATTTAAACTTCTAATATGCTTTAATCAATTAATAAAAGTTATAATATGAAATTATTATATCTCCATTAATAATTTATAGGCTCTTGTTGATATCTGGTCAAAATGGGATCTCCGTTGTAAAATAAAAGATAGTCCATATTTCGAGGAGATAATGAAGGTATGTTTATTTTATGTTTTCAACATCAATATAGATAGAATGAAAGATATCTGCCTCTTAAATAATAAAGGCACATTGTCATAGAACATGCAATTAAGTGCAGAATATAATTTATCAATAAACTGGACATATTACTCCAAATATAAGGAAACAGACAGCTTGTCCGTAATTTGTGAGGTTCAGCATCTGTTCAGTAAATAAATATTCGGTACTTATTAGACCGTCGACGCCAACGGTATAGTAACTCATTGGCGGCGAATTCAAATTTGCCGATAAACTGTCGACAGATTTTAGCTTTTTTTTCCTTTTCTTTTTTAAGTTTATTTGTATAAGGAGAAAATGCAATAGTTTACAATTGTTGAGATGAAGGCTATAAGCCTTGATGAAGTTTAAGACACTATTGCTTATGAAATAATCACTGAAAAGATATGTGGGTACTTACGTATTAGACCGTCGATGCCAACGGTCGCCAACGGTTTAGTAACTCATTGGCGAGGGATTCAAACTTGGTGATAAAGATCAACGAATTAATACCACCAATTTTTATTTTAGGACGTTGAAGCAGAGTCTGTGTACATAATTTTCTCCTGTAATAGTTCCAATCTATAGTTGTTTTACCAGCCATATCCAACTGCTCTTTTCCCTATTCTATGGAAGTCGATTCTTTGCTCCTACTGTAAATAAATAGAAGGGCGCTGTCAAAAGGAAGTATTGAATCTTGAAACCAGATGTATTCCGTATCCCTATACCCTTAACACAACCAATAATAATACACCGCCATTTTTTTCCATTTTCAAGTATAAACACATCTCATGTCCATTCGAACACATCGTTTTTGGTGGAATAATTCCATCATTTTGGAAATATGTCACTGCATCTTTTGCATTGGCAAACAAATTCCAAATTTTAATCATTTTTAATCAATTAAAAAAATTAAAACTGAAAAGCGCTTACTGATCTTCTGCGTAATCAACAAAATGGCTGACGACAGTTAAGGTTTGAACGATTTTTTAAATACAGACAGTTGTTTGCCATTATTGGTGGTTTAGAAAATCATTGGCGACTCTTTCAAATTTTGGCTATAAAGACCGACGGTCTAACACTAAGTACCGATATGTATTGCATTATGAACATTGCATTTACCTGGAATTGATAAAATATGACAGGTTCTAGATTAGAGAGCTTGATTAAAGGAAATAATGAAGAGAGATATCACATCACTGGAGATAATGACTCGAGTCATTGCCTACAATTTTGTAATTCATTGTTCGTCCCTTCGATTAATTTGTAAGAGACCTAATTCAAAGTAGCATCAAATAAAAAGTTTTCGTTAATTATAGTCTTATTACTGGTTATTTTTGCATCTTCAACTATCTTCTGAGACTTCAGATGGTATTTTCTATAAATATGTATGCCACATTTTGAATCATTTTGCACGAAAAACAGAAAAATAATCTATTTCTCTGTTTATAATATATTTTTTGTTTAAGCGTTATTTGATTTCCAATGTTTTAAACGAGATATTTAAATGCTTCGACCATTGAATTTAGTTCATTTTTCTAAAATTATTCTAAGATATTTTTTGATTCTAAGGTCATCTTTCATATATTTTAATTAAGTAACTTTGTTATTAATAAAACATCTTCGATGTCTATTAAATAGTTTTCATTTATGCTTCAGCAACCAAGCATTTTTTTATTCAGAAATTTTCATTCCCGGGAATTAGGAATATCGTTTATAGCGAAATCATTCCAAATAAATCAGGAAACATACAATTGGCAAAAAATTGTTTATATGCAAAATTATTTTTAAATAGGCTGATACACAAATAAAATATTTCCTTAATATTTAAACAAATATATTAAGCTATTTTTTTACATTTTAATATATGAAGTATACAGTATATACAGTAAAATTAAACAAATTCAAATTCCATTCTCTGCATTTTTAGACCTACCAAAGTTCGAAAAATCCATTTTTGACGTTAGGTCTGTTTGTCTGTCTGTCTGTGGCAAAGATAACTTATAAACGCTTTGATCTTCTCAGAAAATTTATAGATATCTATAAAATTTTGAGAAAACACCATTGAGAAGAAGGCTATCTGAGTATAAGTAAACAACATAACAAAATGAAGAGAGTTAGATGAATAAAATTCTGTATAGCAATGCACAATCAAATTTTGAGCTAAATCAAACTAGGAATGTTGAATTTGGGTGATGATTTTGTGAATATGAGTATAGTTATGCGTCAAATTTTTGTTTCAGTCGGCTAGAAAAAATGTATCTAAAATACAGATTTAATTTTTCAGATTTATTTTGTATTTATCGCCAAAGACTTTGCTGTAGACTTAGACAAAAATTGTAAATTAACGCCAAATGCTAATATTTCGAATGTTATGCAAGACGTTCTCTAAGATAAGTTCTTTAGAGAATATGTGAGAAAACTTTTGGCGGGATTCTGCTGCTGTTTTATTTCAGTTTTTGTTACCTTTTTTATTAAAGGTAAATAAAACTTTTATTAAAGGTAAAATAAAAAGAGATTTCATTTTATTCATGATTGGACTTTTCCTTTCAGGGGGCACTCGTATATTTCTGGCATTATTATTTGCTTAAATTCGCTGATCTTCTAGATACGGTAAAGTATTTCCTTTATTAGAAAGTATTTAATATAGAAATTCAATGCTGCTAACATTTATTCAATAAATTTTAAGTAAAAACAAAACTTAATTTTATATTTAAAAATAATCTAAGGAAATTATTAATATGAGTAATGTTATTATTCCTTCAACTGTTCTCCATGTTCCGGTGCCTTGAAAAATTCAATTTCTTTAGAAATGTTGCGTGAGTTTTGACATTAGAAACTAAAACTAAAAAAAGTTTTAATTCAATTTATTATTTATGTGAAGCAGCTGCTGTTAAAGCGTATCATACGAAAATCAATATTAAAATAGCTAAATTTATTTCATTCAATAATTTGTGAAGAAAAGATATTTTTAAGGGAACCACATGAGTTTTTAATTCTTACATTTGCTAAAATTGTTCAAAACATGTTAATGATCTAAATTTTTTTACATGAAAATTTCTTTATCTCTAATTATATTAAAGTCCCATTTTAAAGCAACACTAGGGCTATTTTAGAATGTAACTAGCGATTTTAAACCTCGGTAAGATGACGAGGACGATACTTGAGTTTCTTCCCTCTCCAAACTTCCATACCACACCAACGGGAGGCCCCAATAGATTTACTGTGCGCCAGACCTCTCTTGCACGATGGTTCTTTGGTAACATTGACTCTCGAACCTCCGAGACCTTTCCGCGAACCGATTTATTTTTAACTATTACAAAAATTATTTACTATTGATCAAAATATATATTTGGTGTTTCCATATGGAAACAAGCATAAAACTGAATTCAAAAACGGCGACAAGTGTCAAAAAAGTTCGTTTGCCCTAAGTTTTAGGCTTCCTTGTTTGTTTGTTTTTTAATACAAAACTATGCATAAACGTTTAAAAGAAAACGCATCTCTAAAATACAATAGTAGTTACTCGAAAGGACAATTCAAATTTATTCAAAGAGAAGTGTTGGTTAACCGAGTTAATTTATTCCTATGTCGAGATTTTTCGTAATAAGAAAAGAGGTGTGTGTTTTTTTTTTGTATGTTTGACAAATGTTTATCCAAAATTTTAAGTAGATATCTTTAGATATTCACAAGACACAAGCCTTGATTACAGTTAACTCCTTAAAACTGTAAACTGTCGAAAGCTAAGATCCTGTTAAGGAAAAAAATCTTTCATCTTTAGTTAGAATTCCAGAAAATTACTTAATTACTTTCAAATTGTTTCTTGAATATTATCTTATTTGAAAACATGATACTATTTTAAATCAAAACTTGGAATATTCTTATTATTTTCAAAAATATTTTATAATAAAGTCTATATTTAATTTGTCTAAAAAAACTTCATAATTATTTATAATTTTTATAGAAATGAAATTGATTATTAAATGCCAATATTAATTATCTAAAGATTATTATGAAAACTTTTAGGTTCAAATGCGGGAATAATGAATAATTTGAGGAGAAAATTGGATTTATATTGCTTGTTTTAATGAATTAATGACCATTAAATTGAAGAAACAAATTTTAAAACAAGATTTTAAATTTTTTTTGCATAAAAAGACAATAAAAGCATAATATTCTTCAAAATATTTCGTCTAAAAAAATTAGGAAAATTTATGAAATAAGATTTGAAGTTCTTACACAAAACTGATTGACTTATATCATTATAAGGCTTTTTGTGAATTCTTTGTTAACACTATTATTCAAAACCCCCCAAAAAATCTGCATAAACTTTTATCTATGGTATTATGATGTCAGAGTCTGGATCAAGTCTATTAAATAGTTTATTATATGTCGGTAGGTGATTCTTATTATTAAGTACGCAATTTCTCTGAAATGTAGCAAAAGTTATTCCAAAAATCATATTACGAAAAAGTAATAATATCATAAACGTAATAAGAATATAAAGACAAATAAAAAAAATGTATCGTTTGCTTTTTTTAATATATTTAAATTAAAGGTTTGCCGCTGTAATTAATATTTTTCAATTATCTCAAATTAAGTTTCTTGCAATGAAAATAATCGTTTGAATTTTTAGTTAAATATAAATCAAGAGTTCATTGTATAATTTTAATGATCTTTTTATTAAAAAATTATTATTAACACTTTTGTTTATCTCAAATACAAGTATGCAGTATAGTTCAAATTAAGAATTTGTTATTAGTTTATAACAAAATTCTATTTTATCTATAATGTTCTATTGTTTTTTCTACATTTGCTATCTTTGTACTATAGTAATTCACACTAAGCTAGTTATTTTAATATTGGTAATAATGATCTGATCAATCAAGTAATAAAGCTTTAATAATGTTCACATCATTATGTAATATTTATAATTATATCGTTTCTAAAATTTTATTTTGAAAAATCCCGCATTCCTAAAAAATTAAAGCTTTTAACTTTTCTTAAACTATTAAAAGAAATATAACTACAAAATTTTATACTTAATTCGATTGGTATTCAAAAATCACCTTTGCAAAAGAAATCTTTTGCTAGTAAAGAGATTGCGTTTGCGCATATAAAAAGAGAACTAATCAAATCTAGAGATTCAAATTTAGAGAATCTAATCAAATCTAGAGATTCAAATTTAGAGAATCTAATCAAATCTAGAGATTCAAAATTTTAAGTAAGTGTGATATTAAAAAAACCCTTCAAAAATTCATTTCCTTCTTCAGAATTTTGCTTTGAGTTTCTTGTTCTGTTTAGAATCTGTTATTCTAAAATGGAATTATGGAAAAGAAATGTTTTTTATTTACATTGCCTTTATCTCCTCAGACAAAAGTATTTCTGTATTAGAATATTTAAATTCAGTTTTATTCAATAAGCATTACCATTTCTTATCAAAACTAATCAGCATTGATGGATATGCGAACGAAAGTCTTCATTAGAATATGAATTTAAAAAAGAATGGTTTTTATTCATTGGAATAAAGTTTAATAAAATAATGACTGAATGAATTTCAGAAAAGATATAAAATAAAATACTATTGAAAAACTTCACTTTCATAAAAGAAAAATTAAAAAAGAAATATCAAACTATCAGCTCGTTCTTAGCTACTGCAAAAAAATAATATGTTAACTTTGTATTTCAAATTTTTGGAAATGAGCTACTTAAAAATGTGGTCTGATTTGATCTCTTTATTTTCATCGTTGTGAAAGAAAATTGAAGATTATTTTTCAAGACATGAAAAAAACTCAGAAAACACCAAGTGTGATAATATCTAGACAACTATGTAACAAACTCAATGATTATTCCTTTTTCTGTAGTTTTATTTATAAATTTTTGGCAATATATACAATATTTTTTTAAATAATAAATAAATAATATACTAAAAAGTGAACTCTGCTATGCATATTTCAATGTATCATGTCAGAACATAATTTCTTGAGCGGTCAATCATTGAAAACGTCTTACTTAATTAAACAATCTAATCAACTTTTAAAAAGATTTTTATTAATGTTTAAAGAAAACATAACAACAAAAAGTGGCAGACTTTACAAACGAATGGATTAATCAACCAATTTAAACTATTCATTTAAAAAGATTTTTATTCAAGTTTATCAAAGTTAAAAAAGTTGAAAAATTCTTCTCAACAAAAAGTGACAAATTGGAGATTAAAAAGGTGTTTATTTCGAAATTGCAGCCATTTACCAATATTTTTGAGTCTTCTGAGGCCTATTTTTGAGAAAACTGAAATTTAAAATTGCCATTACTTGCCCAAGCATTTTTGTTGACGCCAAAAACCTCATCCCATTGAACTCTCATTGAAGCACCACGTGCTCCTGCAAGTTTAATTATATTTTTATTCATTTTAATCATTTCATTGAATTAGTAACTTTAGTATAGCAAACGATCAAAAGCCTTTCTCTCGCCTCTATTTTTTTTAAAAATATCACTTTTAAATTTATTTCATTTCATATAATCACGTGCTCCAAATGACATTTTTCTAGGTCTTATTTGCTGTAGTCATTAACTTTTTTTTAATCAGAGCTTTTGTGAATGCAATGGCACCACGTTATTAAAGGCTTATTTTTTGAGATGCTCGTGCAGATAATAGAATTTCAATTCACTGTCCACGCATTTTTGTTGACGCCAGAAACCTCATCCCAAAAACAACATCATGTTTTGACATGATAAAAAATTTTAAACTTCAGTTTTGTTTAGTTTAGTTATATTAACGTCCCGTTCTAAAGCAACACCTTGAGATGGACCTCGTAATTTTGGACACCGGTCAGATGGCAAGGATGATATCTGAGATGACACCGCTCTCTCTAAACTTCCTCGCCATACCACCGGAAAAATTCTTAAAAATTCTTTTCACATAATCTCAATTCAATAACTTTTCTATTTTACAGTTTGATCAGTCTGCTTGATTTTGTCTTTGAAAATTAAAACTTTACGAAAAAATCCATCTTAGATCCATCTTTCTTTACGCTTAGAAATTAAACAAAGAAATCGGCTTTCGGAATGTTTGATTTATTTCTTTCTAATTTAAGTTATTACTTAAGTGCTTTTGCAGTTACAAAATTTAAATATACTTTCAGAAAAATTTACTAAATTTAAAAAATGAAATATTTTTTTCTTGGGGAAGAGGACTAGATAACAAGTAAAAATATTTAAAAAAACTTTTTGTTTCGTTTATTTAAAAACATTTTTTTTTGTTTTAGTTAAAAAAAACACTTATTTTTTCAGTTAAAAAATTTATATTTTTTTACTAAAAAAATTTTTTTTTACTTTAAAACATTAATTTTTTAGTTTAAAAAATGTTTATTCATTTTAGTTAAAAAAATTATTATTTTAATTTTTAAAAATATATATATTTATTTTAGTTTAAAAAAAATATTTTTATTTATGTTTACTTGCCACGGAGAAAATGTTTAAAAACTATGAATATAGTATTACAAACTAAATTCTATCTGCAATCAATCTTCATTTCCCTTCCCCCCCCTCTTTACATTTATACTAATTTTCAAAACATCAACAAGAAAAAAATCCTGGTCCTTTCGAAAAGGCAATTACAGAAGTATTCATATCTCTAAATTACAGGTAATGTTTCAAGAACAAATTTAGGTATGCAATCTATTTTTTTAAATGTAAGCAAACATAATTGTTAGAATTCCATTTAAAACAAAATTTTGAATGGTTTACTTTAACCCCTTAACTATAGTTTGTCCGTACGCCATGTGTGCTTCAACTTATATTATTTTGCCTTTTTTAAACAGCAGTTAGGCAGTTCATAATGGTTATAATGCAATGCAAACATAAATAAAATATAATGTAATAATAAAATAAACAAAATCTAAAATATTCTATAGATTTCTCAGTTGAATCGAAACGACAAAACATTCGCAAAACTGAAGACTTCATCCAATGTCATAGTAAAAATAATGATGAACTAAACAGCCTCTTAAATAGTATTGCTAATCGTGTTTTCAAGATTTTAAAATAGTTCCTTGAATATCCTTTTCCTCCAAATTAATTTTCATATTATTAAATTATCACATCATTAATTACACGTTAAAACTCATATATATTTTTAGTTTAGAAAAATGCTCCAATTTTCTAGAAAAATTACTGAAATTCAAAAATATACAATCCGTTTTTCTTATCATTCTACATTTCAGGTTTTCTTTGTCCTTCGAAAGAAGAGAAACCAAATAACGTTTCTACACGTTGTTCATCATGCTGGAATGGTCCTCATAATAAATTGGGGCTGGCAGAATTATAGGGAAGCTTCAGGTACTATTATATTTGCAACATTTTGCCGGATATTTAACAATGCAAAAGAATTACAATAAAGTTATTTCAAAATTTTATATGAAATAATGTTCGTGCTTTTCATGAATTCGTAATAATTTTTGATAAAATTCTATATTAAAATTTAATAAATTATCTTTTCAAAATATGTTTTAATTTTAAAGAATTAGACTTTTGAGATGAAACTGAAATACTTAGTAATTAAGTGATAAACTCATGAAGTTTTTCATTCCATATTTTACTATTTCGAAACCGCTCTTGTTAATGCCAAGTTTATACTCGCTGGTTATAAGATGGCCATTATCTAACGCATGCACAGAAAGCGACTGATCTATGGTTGCCAAAATTTCATACGATAGATTCAGGCATTTCATGATTGGCTATAAATAACTGTTTTGATTACATTCTCTTTTTCATTGCATATCGTAATTAAATAATGGATATTTATACAAAGAAAATTAATTAAAAAAGGTCAACATACTTAAATTTGAAAAAATTATAAAAAGAAAATGACAAATAAAACGAAAAAAAATTCTTCTCATCAGAAAAACCAAAAAGCAAAGAAGGACGAAATTAATCTATAAGTGATTAATTTTTTTTCACGCCAAAAAAAAAAAACCCTGGCAAATTCTTCAAACACGTGCACAGTTTAGGGAAAATACAATACAGTGGTATGATGTTGTCCCGTCGGTACATATAATTCACAGTATAAGGGCCTAAACTCCTCCTTAAAAATTATTATTATTGATTCTCGCACCTCATTCAAGATACATCTACTACTGAAACGTAAATTGGACGTTGGAAAAAAAAAAACTGAAATTTTATTGCTAGCGATCTATGCAATCAAACTTCAGTTAATGACTGCAATCGCCATTCGTTCTGCAAGATAGAGAATTTTTCCAAACTCTGGGCGAGTTGTGTTTGAACTTCAATCGTGTAAAATGCGTACTTAAACTAAACATTTATAATGAAGGTTTTGACACGAGGACATTTGCGATACCGACCACAAATTGACGGTTTTAGTTCTAGTTACATTAACGATCAGTTTTAAAACAGTACTAGGTTTTTTTGGGACATACCTCGTAATTTTGAACCGTTGTTAGAAGACGAGGATGGCGAAGGTGTTGGCACCTTTCTCTACAAACTTTGACACCATATCAACGGGAGGACGTTTATCCCTGACGAATTTAGCGGGCACTAGGGCTGCTTACACAACGGTTCTTCTGTGGAATCGAAGCTGGAATTCTATGGTTCCGAATTCGATACCTTGCCTTTTCCGAGGACCAACGCAGGCCCTCAGAAATCGATGAAGAATTTCTTCCCTCTTTCATCTCTATAGTTTTATTTATTGTAGCGAGTAACAGCATGATTTTTTTAAAATTATTTAATTATATCGTTCATCGAGTTAGAAGTGTAAAATATGTATTATATTTGTATACTTGTGTTGTTTTTGGTGTTATTATATAGGATAATTTCTTTATAAAAATAATTATTTTAAGATATTTGCTTTATAAATATTATATTTTTACCAGCTTATTACATCGTGATCTGTTTATCTATGAATTCTACTGTGCATGTCATCATGTATTTCTACTATGGACTTGCAGCCTGTGGACCAAATGTGAGAAAGTATTTGTGGTGGAAGAAATATTTGACTCTAGTGCAGATCGTATGTCTGATTTTTATTATAATTTTTATTATAATTTTTCTTATAGCAGAAGTTCATTTTAGAAGGATTAACTAACTTGATTATGCTTCCACTTGAAAGAACGCTAGATGCAAGAACATACAATACAAAATGTTTTATATAAATGTTACACTACTCAAATGCAATTATTACTTTTTCTATTAAATCTTCCCAAGATATTTTAACCTTGCAGCTCTTTATCCCACGATTTCAACGGGTCTTCAATCAGTCCATTTTCTATTGAATTCAGCTTTTTTCACAGCCAAGTGTGTTTATTTTCACAATTACAGGTTTTTATTATATCCAACTAATATCGTGTAACATATTGTTACGTTATTAGCGTGACGGGTTCGGTTAGAATGGACTTTACTTGAGGACAGCACAAATTTATTTACAGTTATTTACAGGATGACTTGAGAAAGAAAAACCTCAGATAAAAACAATCCAGCAGTCAACAGTCATGTACAGCGTAAATGCAAGCCTTGCGCACAATAAAAACAGACCGCAAAACAGCTATCGTATAGTACAGTAACAGCAAATCACAGCGAGCTCAATAATACAGCTTTAGTAGCAAACGTAAAAGCTCACTATAAACAAGCAAGAAAAATAATCCGTTAGTCCGGCGAGACGCTTCCCTGCCGAGTGAGGAACTCTCAACTAATTAACTCGCTCAACCTCCATCCTACGGCAACCCGTCCCTTATATAGCCGAGCATGCCCTCGCGAATCTACGTGAAAGGTCCAGCGGCTACCAAACTACTCTTTTCGCCAAACCAACCCGGCTTGCGTAAAGCTCCTCGCCAAACGCCACCAACCTCGGTGCAATTCCACGGCGCTCGCCTGCTCGTAACAATATAGTATCAGTTAACTTTATATCGAATAAAGCACACATTTTCATGTCAAAGTATTTCATCACTGTTTGTGAGCACATACCTTATACACCTGTTTGAAAAATATAGAAAATTATAAGCAAGAAAACTCAAGAATCTGTTTTCATGACTAGTCATACATTTATTCAGGAGAAAATTTTGGCTCTTGTCTCTTCATCTGCATCTTTTTTGCTGAAATCTTTAGAAGACTACAATTTGAAAACCAGTATGAAATATACTCTACTTTCATATGAATCTTAATACATTATAAAATTTTAATAGTTGTCATTTAAAAAAAAAGATTTTTATAGAGAATCTTTTTTCTTTTAAATTCGCAATCTCTTTCAAAGCTCATAATATTTAATTTAGAAATATTTCATAAATACAGAGAATTTTATTTTACAAAAAATAGATGCATTTATTTTAAATTGATCAGCTACTGAAAAATTCCGCAAAAACATTTATTCACAACATGTAGTTCTAAATGGTGAAACTTACTCATATTAAATGTTATTGTTGATTTAAGTATCTTCCAAACTTTTAATTGTTTTATACAATTTTTTAATATTAATCTGTTTCTTCACAATTTGATTTATACAAATAGAATTTTCTAGTCTTTTCACCCATTTTCCCAATGTGCCATATATTTCAAATTTTAATATTTTCAAAATTCAGTTTATTTAATTAAGCTAAATTATATTAATAGTTTTAACTGAGTTTAGATTTCATAAACAGGAATCTCATCTAGTAAGGAAATTAAGAAAGAAATTAATTCTTTAATTTCGTAATATTTATAAAAATAAATTGTTGTTTATTAAAAAAGGAAAATAATAATTAAAAAAATAATATCGCTTTTTAATGTTTTAATTAACATCTTCTTTAATAGCAATTATAAAATTTTGTTAATGAAAAAGCCCAAGAAAATATCCGTTCTAAAATCCAATTTTGATTTCTCAAGAAAAGGAATTTCAAAAATGCTGTTTCTTAGAATTTAATTTAAAATTTGCTTGACATTAAAACATGATCTTTTTTTAATTTTATTTTATGAAAAACATACTGTCAGAAATTTGTTTTCCTAAACAAAAATTTTATTTCGAATTTTTAAATTCGAAAATATAGCTAAACACCCTATATTATTAAATTAGGGAACATAAATGTTACTGTTACTAATGACCCTTGCCATGGACAAGCCCTCTGATCCATCAGCAGATTTAAGCCGAAATAAGCGTCTCTGAAGTAGAGCTAACTAGAGTCAAGATTACGACTTTAGCTACACACACATCCCATTCACTTCCACAACTTCTTTTTACGGGGGGGGAGGGTACATTCATACCGTTCACAAATTGAATACAGAAAAACAACCATGCCCTAGCCGGGACTCGAGCCCGGGAAACCCATATCACGAGGAAACGCGCTACCTCTGTGCTAGGTTGCTGGCAGGAGCATAAATCTATGTAATAATATAATGTGAAATATAAATTTACAAAACATACTTCGAATATATTTTTGGTGTTTTAATATTTTATATAAGATGGTAAATTTTATAAATGTAGTTTTATAAGATTTTGTATTCAAAGTATGTTTTGACATACATCGAATATAAAATCTCATAAAAAATGCGTTATGTAGGTAATTAAGAAACATAACCCTTATAACGTATTTTTATAAGATTTTATTTATGAAACTGGTGGAATAATTTACCAAAAGTTTTATCAAAATATTTTACAAAAGTTGGATAATTTAGCAAAGGTTTCATCTACTTTTGCTTTCCCGGCAACTTTTATTCATAAAATTTGGAAAATAAAAAACAAGAATTTCATCAAAAGAACATCCCATTACAGAAGTAGTATAATTAATAAATCTTATTACAACTACCATATTTGTACAATACAACTAACACTATATGTTTTCTATGAAATTAGTAAGAAACGGTAAATTACAAGCGGTAGCACAGTGTGTATTGAAAGCGTTAGCTTTGATTTTGTTGAGGTAACGATGAATTTTATTTATCGTTGCAATGTATTTTGAAAGAAGAAAATAACTTATTCATATATTTCTTTTCCAGGGTCAGATATTTTGCATGCTCTTTTACATGCTGACGGCATTCCTGAGCGGCTGTGAAGAATTCAGAATATATGAGAAGATGGCATTTTTATTTTTTGCTTTGAATTTTTTTCTATTCATCAATTTTTATCAAAAAAATAAAAAAGAATAAAATTTTTATATATATTTTGAAAGCAGAGGTTTTCTTGTTTTGTTTACATATTGTTGAAATGTTGTTGATCTTTTTTCTTTAAATTATATTTTCGCATCTTTGTAACTCTATATAAACAGGGTATTCCACAAGGTATGCAGCGCCTAATGTTTACAGATATTAGACGTCAATATCAGTATTCTGGAGAACAACTTGTGGTTTCTCCGAATATAAAGTCATAGTCTAACTAAGGTGTTAATTTCTGTCATGTAAACTTCAAGACATGAGAAAAAAAAGTTAAAATCAGTGTTTACTAGAACTTTCAATTCGACAGATTTTCGAAATGTCGGGCGTCCGAGAAAATGGCATGATGAAGAGTGAAATAAAAGTTTGCAACTGATTTCTACAAAACATCTATTCTAATATCTTTGACCTCAGTTTCAATCGCTGATTTCAATTTATCCAATGTTAAGGGCAGTATGAGATATACTGTATCTTTCAGATATCTCCATTAAAAAGTCGCTCGGATTAAGATCCGGCGAGTAAGGTGGCGACTCTATTGTCCCTTTCCTGTCCTCGCAACGGAATACAACTCTATCAGTCCATTGTGAAAATGTTCCGCTAAGATATCGAAGTTTTGCTATGTGCTGTGAGGTCTAGCATCATCTTACATAAACCAGTAATCACTTCTTATTTATGCGATGCAAGGATGGGTTGGCATAGTCTTTTAACGAGTCAAAACAAGCTTCAACATTAATACATTTTATAGCAAAAATTGATCCAATGACACCTTCAGCAGATAAAGAGCACCAAACTGTGAGCCTAAGTGGATATAGTGATCGAACATGAAGAAGATTCTCAGTGGTCCAGAACCTGCAGATCTATTAACATATCAGTGGAGATGAAAATGCGGCTCGTCACTGAACCAGATTCGATTAAAATCCTTTCGCAGCATTCAATCTTGTTAATTATCCCGCCAAATCTGCTTAGTCAAATCTTCTTAAACCATCCAAACCGGTCAAATTCAAATCAATCGATGGTTATTGAGCTGAATTTTGCAAGGAGACAGAGACGTATATACACATATTCAATTACACATCCGCTTTTCCTCTATTTGGTTGCCACTAATCTCTATAGTCACCTGGGAAAGCTTCCGTGTTGTGCAATCGTCGTATCCGTCGCAATTTGAAATACAAACTGCCGGATTCTAACTAATGTTCTTCTTGTCATTAGGCCACGACGCTGTATTCGAATATCCCACACGTTACAAGTCGAAATACCGTATCTGTAAATATTAGACGCTGCATTTCTTGTGGGACACACTGTATTTTACACTTTTCTAAGATACTATATTCTGTATATGACTTTTATAATACAGAATCATATAAATAATTTGTTCAACAGTAATTTTCAGCAAATATAGCTTATATTTTCTCTAAATAAATATTTGTCTCAAATATCATAGTACGAATGTGAAACTCCAAGTTAGTAGAAATATAGGAACTAGTTTGCATTAAACAATATTTTCAACTCGGGATAAACAAAATAAATATAATTTAAATCGCAAAAAGGTAAGCCAGTTTAGCAATTATATAAATCAGAAAAAAGCAAGCAAAAAATTAGGATTCGATTTTTTTTAATACAACACGACCCATGTAAAAATAAATTCAATTGAAATCTTAATGAAAATTATTTTCAGAAACAGACTTACGGAATTAACAACGAATTTAAACCTTTTATACGGTAAAAAGAAAGCTGTTATCAATTATTAATTTTCCAATAGACTAAATAGAATGAGGTCATTTAGAAAAATATTACTCACCTACAAAAAATAGTTTAGTCACCTACTTCAAATTTAGTTTAGAGATTTTGAAACGTCACATTTCCTTAATATTTAAAAAATAAAAAAATGAAATCCGCTATGCATATTTCAATGCTCTTACAGATGGTAAAAATTTTATTTTTCACCTACGTATTTTTGTTGACGCCAAAAACCTTATCGAAAAATCAACATCATGTTCTGACATGATAATAAGCAGACTAAATAAAATCCTTGTGTGCAAATTAATTTGCACGTTTGAAACTACTTATTGGCTATTTAAGGAAAGAGGGCTTTCATAAGATTGAGGATACTTAGTAACTACTGTAATTTTTTTTATCCAAATGAGAGAAATTAAAAAATGACTATAAGAAAATGGTATTATTAAACTGCAGTTTCTTTTTATGTTGTCCGCTTTTTGACAGGAATGATGTCTGTATTTACTGCTTCCTACTAGTGGTATTCGTTAAACCTGTAGGGGGCAGACATCCTACCGCTGGTGTGGTGTGGAAATTTGGAAAGGAGGTATCAGATCAGCTGTCGTCTTGTCATTTGACAGCCGTTCAAAATGACCAGTTCCATCCCAGAATAGCCATAGTATTGCTTTAAAAGAGGTTACCGTTCATATAATACAGTAAATAATGTTCATATAATAAAATCCTGCTTCATTCCTAGCAAATTTAATTAAATTAGTATGCTATTAATAACATTGGTAATTATTATCCAGAATATTTTTCAAACCTATAGGAATCTAGAATATAGATCAAGTATTTTTCAACCATGTATTTATTAATGTACGTTTAATAAAATGTGTAAGTATTCCGATTCCTTTTTTTCAAACTGAATATCAATTTTCTGTTCGATTAAATAAAATAAAAATGCAAAGTGAACTCCATTCTTTCCCTGATTGCAAATTATTTTTATGATAAAGCTATGTACCAAATTAAGATCTTTGCGCTTTCAAATAAACAAAGTTAAAAGAATCTTTTTCCTTTACATCTTCACAAACGACCGGTTGGTACTCATTATTTGTTTTCTAGTATTTATTGAGGCACACTAGGCACAGAATCTATTATCCTAACTTCTGATTTTCAGTATGAGGAACATGCAAGATAATTTTCACACCAAAAGAAATCAAGCGGAGAAATGTCAGAACAACTTTAAACCAATGCTGAGATTTATTCTTTTAAATTCATCTGCTAGAAAAATGTTCTGCCCTATGGCTTACAAACTATAAAAGACCACTGAGGAGAAAAAAATCATTCTCTTTAAAAAATGTAAAATTAATGTTTAAAAACGATAATGAAACAAATAATATTAAAAAAAAACAATTTTTTTAAAATCAATTCCTACTTAGGTTTAAAAAGAAAATTTTTATTTTAGTTACTTTTTATTAAATATCTACAACTAACATATATATATATATATATATATATATATATATATATATGACAGACTCATAATATTAAGAAGAAAAATAAGAAGCGAATTTCCTATCAATTTCCATTCTCCTTTCTATATATGTTGTTCGAACTCACAGCCCAAGGGATGCGAATTCAACGCCATACTAACCAGACTATCCCGGCCTAACAATCAAAATTACTATAAATTATTCATCAAAAAATTATACTAGCGTTTAATTTTTAACGCCAATCGAAGATTCAAAGCCAATTGTGACTATGCGAAATGCGTGATTTTTCTAAACCAATTGGAGAACGCAATACAGATTTCAAATTTCTAATGTTCTTTATTCTATATTGTTTTAATTTGAAAGTTCCTCAAAATGAATCGGAAAATTCAATGAATTAAACAATTTTTAATTTTAAATGCATTAAACATTATGAAAATAAACAGAATCGTTTAAAATAACCGGCCGAAGACATGTTAAGCCTAACCTCATTAGTGTGTGGATAAAACAAACTGATTTCGTTACTTATTTGGAGGTGGGGAAAGGAAGATTTTTGTCACGAAAGTTAGTTTTTAATTAATCACTAAAAAATTAATGAATTATTATTTTAAAAATCTTAAATGTCATTCACTACAAACTTAAAAAATTTACTTGAACTTGCTAAATAAACTGTATTTTAGTAACG
>JAOUZG010000273.1:2976644-3004306 GCA_026289955.1 Argiope argentata
TATATATATTATAAGTAGAGAGAGAGAGAGAGAGAGAGAGAGAGTTAATAGTAGTAAATGAAATAAATGAATCCGGAAACGATCATCTCTAATCCAGTACCCCAAGTGATATTGTCTTGACATGGATTTTTCAGGCTACATCAGATATATACGTACACCAATCATCATGAACACGGAGAGTCTTCGGCCAGCAGTGTTCAAACTCACAAACCAATGCAAACCTAACGCCCTAGCAACCAGGCTATCGCTATCCTATCAGCTTCTTTTGATCATTAAATGTCAACTCTATAGCAGAATTGAGGGTGGACATTTCGAGCATCGAACATAAAAGTGTATGTTAATGAATAAGTTATTGTTCTGTTCTGTTCTATTTCCAATATGTTTTGGCGTGAGAATGTTATAAATAGTGATCAAACATATGCAAAATTTACAATTTTATTTTCAGTATTATTACGTTTGAATTGTCTTTTCCTGCATTAAATCATAAAGCTGTATAGTTTGGTAAAAGACTAATTTTTATTTCAGAATTTAAAACCTTTTGTACAGATAAAAAGGCTACTTTTGTTCTTTGCCGCCAGGTGACGCTGTAAATGTTGTTCCCACTGTGTAACACGCGATTATTTTATTGCACGTAATATCTAAACCTGGACAAGTTTGCGATAGTTGTTTTTGATTATGAAGTAGAAACATATTACTGGACTCTCTATAAGTAAAGACATATTCAAAGAAAGAAAAGAAAAATAAATAGAGACTGTTCAGTCAGTTATAATTTGGAAAATCAGAAGAAAAGAAAGAGAAAAAAAGTTTAAACAGGTTGGATTTATATGAATACACAATAAAATATGAAATAATTTTTTTTATCAAAATCTATTACTTAGATTTTTGTATAACCTTTTGAACATTTGCGTTTAAATAAAAAAAAACTTTGGAAAGCAAAATATGAGATTAATTAAAAATGCGTATATGCATATATCACTTTTATATTAAGTAAAATCAGAAGTGTATCTAATTATTTTACGGAGAGATCTAAACGATAAGAATATTACATAGAGAGACAAACGAAAAAAAAACCCTTAAAACAATCATATCTCATTATCGTAAAAAAATGCTGATGTTCTCCTAAACATGAACAAAATTCTATATTTTATAAAAATAATAAGGAAAAGGTATTCAAAATTTGCACTTTCAATAAGTAATAAATCAAAAAAAGATGTCGGTCTTTGATTTCGAGCAATAATTTCGATATTTTAGAACGTTCAGTTCATTAATGACAGAAAATTTAGAACGTTTTATGAAACTGTTCAAATCTCTAACTCCCATCTTTTAAACACTTCAATTAAACAATTTTCAATGACCCTTTGATAGCTTATATTCCAAGAGAGTAGCATAAAAATATTGTTATTATCTCTCATACAATATCCCAATTGAAAAGGAATATATTTCATTTTCCCTAAAATTAACGTAAAATATTATCGTAATTTTCAAAAGATGCATTACATATAAGATTGAAAGCACTGAAAAATCAGAAGGCAACAGTTTAAATTTGCATCTTAATGTAGAGGATATGCGATAATCAAAGGCACAAGCCATTAAAACAGCTGTTGGAATAGAAATATATTAATCATGTATTAAGAATATATTAGACATACTGATATAAAATTGTACGTTTAAGACGGGAATGTTAAAAAGACGTAATTACCTAAATAAAGATAACTTCTTTTTATCTTCGCTATACAAGCAAATCTCTTACTTTTCAAGCCATAAGCCGAAAAGGTAACTAAATTTTTCGAGCACTTTAATAACTATTTTTCACTTCTTTTCCTGTGATAATGCGCTCGTGTCAGAAGTAAACAAAAAAAATTTGTTATTGTTGATCGAAAACTTCAATTTTTCCATCTTATTTAAAATTTGAAAATTTGAGATGAATGTTGTTTAATGTTGAGAAATCGCCAAGTATAATTTGTTGTAACGAATAAATTTAAAGCGTTCGTTCTCGTAAAAAAATTTCCTTCAAGAAGATCTTTAAAAAATCATTGATTACCAGATACTTTCTAGATTAATTTAAAGACTCTTCCATATTAACACTCTATGTATTGATTACTTGATACATCATTTTAAGGAGGCAGAACAGTGACCGGTAGATGAGATATCTCGTTTTTCATGTTTTTTCTGCTAAATCGATGCATGTCCAAACAGAGACAAAAATTTAGCACATTAAGAATCGCAAAGAAATATGTAAAACATATGCCTGGGATATAACGTTTTTTTTATTTGTACTCTCTAAATTTATCATAATTTTGTTATTATGGGATGCGAAACAAGAGAAAATTCGTGATCGGTCCGTGAGAGATGAAACGCAATACACGAGAAAACTTATGAAGGTACTTAATGTCTTAAGATACTTTTGAAAACTGAGCCAAACAGCAATATACATGGGAATATGCTTTAACAAATATCACACTCTAAAGCACTATTCAAGTACGTGAAATATACAATAGTCTTAATGTAAGAAATCTTATAATTTCATGTATAAAATATATAGAAATATTTAAGAATACTTTATTTAATTTTAATACCAAATGCAAATAAAAAATGGGCATACATGCTTCCCATTGCTTACCAAGCATGATTGCAGAACATTAAAAAATGCGCGGGCCCTTGGAGCGAGTAGGGCGCCGTATGGAATATGTTATTGAAAACTTATTCTAACTGTTGCAAAGCAGTATGAGTGATTGGATATTTTATAGAATTATCTTAAAATAATTCTAGCTTCCGATCTGAATCACTATCAAATTACAGAAAACTTATTTTTTTATTATGTTTTAAATGTTTTATTGTTGATGTTGTTACTTATGGCGCTTGCCATGGGCAAGCCCTCCACTAATACAGCAGGAGATTTAAGCTGAAATGAGCGTCTCTTGTTTTTGAAGTAGGGACAACTAAGGCCAAGAGTACGACTTAGCTACACACTCACCACATTTGCTTGCACAGCCCCTTTTTACAGGGGGGAACAGTCAAACTTCTCACAGATAGTGCACAGAATAACAATCATGCCCAAACCGGGACTCCCAGAACACGAGGAAGACGTGCAACCTCTGTGCCAGAAAGCCGGCTTGTATGATTTAATAGACAAATAGAAAGTACTACGATTTCAAGATTTGGATGAATCTCTAAATAAATCTAAAAACCACAGTTTTGGAACTATCTATTGCTTCGTCTGCTGTTCTGTCTATAGACACAATAAATCAAAAACGTGTTCATATTTAAGGATCAAATTTAGTATATGACATTAACGTCAATTTTTCAATCCCTATTTAATTTTAAATAAAAGCCATTCTTGAGGAAATCTGACTGTCCGGCTGATAAAGAGCTAGTGATTACGATAATTAAAAAACATAAAGACCCAGGCAGATAAAATTTCGTATACAGATTTACCATCTATAATAAAAATACCTGTTTCAAATTTGTAACAAGGTTTGTCTAGGGTTTGAACACTCTGTCCATCTATACTTTTATATGCATGTAAACCCGATATTTATATAACATCTTAAATTAGATTTTTTTAAAAAAAATGTGATTAAAGGTTTTAGCATTCAAAGTGTAAATTGTTATAAAATGTAGTAAAGGATTGACTTTTTGTTCTTTTCCATGCATATAAATGGAATTACTCAATCATATTTACTGAAATAGCTTTAATAAATGAAATTTTGATTACAATTGTGATTTTGTACCAAATTTTGGTTTTGGTCGGTTAAAAAAAGGCACGCAAAATATATGCTTGATTTTTGTTACGTGTGTATTAATCCTTTCCACTCCGAACAATAATTCAATGTATAATTATTCACATAACACAAAAACTTGCCTTATTCTCCCAAAAATAAATATACAATTTTTCCAAGTGAAAATTCTTCAAAAAATTAAACCGCATCTTCTTAATATTCCGTCAAAATGATGCGCCATCTTGAATGGTGTCTGAGAAAAGCCATCCAAGTGCAAAGGGTTCGTTAGATGTCAGCAAAAAACATTGATAGAGTTGATTGACTACAAAGATGCAAGCCCTTTTTTAACTGTATTAAGAAGTACCTACGTCTCTTATTTGAAAATGAAAAAATAAAAATCTGAGCCCTCGTTGCATTCGCAGACTCTGCATGGATCCATAAATTCCTTAACTGCATTATTTATCCCATTATAAACTAAAAAATAATAGATATGATAAACGATCAACAAGTAAAAACATAATTTCGTGTTCAGGGTATTTACAATGAAAATTTCTTAACCAATAATTGGAATTTTATTAAAAAATTTACTTTATGAAACCAATTACAAATGGAATTCAAGAGCATTTGTTTTAGTGAAATGCTAGGATGCGACATCAAAACATTTATGGATGTAAATATTAGAAGAATTAGAGAAAGTTAACTCTTTGCAATCGGAAAAGTAATTCGATGCAAAATCAGTCAACATACAAGAATTTGCTTATTGCTCCAAATTTGTGTGTGTGTGCTTAAAATTGAATTTCTCAGCCTTTTTACCATTCTGTAAGTATTTTCAATAATCAAAATTGGAAAAATAAATAAATAGGACTTCAGAATGATGCACCCAAGAGGCACCATCGAATGCAAAGATTTAACTATGAGAAATAAGAAAACCAGATAAGCATTTGAAATTCCTTTGCATCTACTGAAATGAATTCTAGTTTCCACAATGATTCAAAGTGACATCCATATTTTATGAAAGTCGCGGTGGTCTGACGGTAAGGTTTTGGCTACGACATCGAAAAGTTTCAGGATCGCGACTCGATTCCTCTGAAGAAGAATCCAAATTGTTCTATGTTAGTTGCAACCAGGTGCATGCAATTCCTTATTGCTTTTATTATCTTTTTATTTATGGCTATTATTTAAGATACGTATTCGGAAATTTTCTTTTATCTAGTCCCAATTACAAAGGACTAAGAAAGATTTTGGAATGAATTATGGTCCTCATCTGTTTGATGCGAATTATCATGGAACGGCGCTGCGATTTCAGCAAAAAAACGGCATGAAGGAAATGAAAAAGAGCAGTATATCTTCCTTGTAATGTTCATATAATTGAGAAAAATATCACAAGGTTCGAGGAATAATTGTATGAATTGAAGAAACAGTTGCCATGGAAACCTCCCTCTCTAAGTAATGCCAACCATAAGATGAATGCAAAAGAAAAAAAAAGTCGATCCGAAACAAAAAGATTTTTGCGACACACACATCATGAAGAAACGAAATTGCAAATGCAGCTTTCGAGAATGAAAAGTAATGTTGAAGAACGAGATAATATTGCTGTTACTTTTCAATATGTTAATAGAACGTATACGAATTGTCCATGTTTCAAAGATATCAGAAGTGTTGTTGTTATTGATTCTAATCTTTCATGGTGTAGCTGCCGCCAGATCACATCCATAAGCCCATGAATCCCGGAGACTAAAAGAGGATCAGAATGAACATCCTCCACGCAAAACCCAAGCATCCAAGGATATATTCGGAAGAAGCCTGTTCCATGTCGCATTTACTGGATTTGAACGTATATTTATCAATAAAGCTGCGTTCACACGAGTCCAATTCTTGCAACAGTAAAAGGTCACGCCTACTTTATGAAGGTTAATTGAAGGCTGTCCCCATGAGACAACCCTTTGCCTGTCCCTCTCTAGGGTCGCAAGACCTTCCTGAAGAAGGAATGACCTCCTATTGCTTGCAATAGTTGGACTCGTATGAACCATGCTTAACCCTTTGAACTTCGAAAAATAATTAGATGAAAAGTTATTCACCTAATACAAAGATTTGTTTATTGCTATAAAAAATAAATACACATAATTCTTTTATGTCGAATTTATTTGAAAAATTAATCTGCGTCACTTAACTATTATGTAGTCGTTTTTAACAATTAAACTTGAAAAATAAATAAATAAAACGTCAAAATGATGCACAATCTTGAATGGTGAGTCAGAGGAGCTATCGGAGTACAAAGAGTACATATTTTATTCATATTTTTTTATTCAAGTGTTAAGCATTAATAAGTCTGTGATCCGTAGGTCAGATTCTTTAAAGAGATATTACTTATTATTATTTTTTTTAAGATTTGAACATCGAATCATGAACTTCCGTAGTTGTTCAATTACCGCATGTTTTTGTTTGTTTATTATCATTTTGGAAAAAGAGAGTTGATAAAAAAATATTTTGTTCGTGAATGCGTAAATTAAATGTTTTACTTCAAAATAAATGTATCGAGCATGGATATATTTTTGTGCTTAATACATTAATTCGTTTTATATTGAGTTCTGTTGACTGCAAAGCGTAGAAGAAATAAGTATTAAGGATTATCGCAGTTAATCTCTTTCACTTCCATATTTTATTATTTAATTTCAATTATTTCATTGAATGAGTCACCTAAGCATGGAAAACGATCCAAAAAACTTTGTCACACATTTATTGTTTCAAAAAAATATCGCAGTTCCTTTTTGTTTCATTTCATATAAACGCGCGCTCAAAATGACATTTTTGTAGGTTTTATTGGCTATAGACATAAACTAATTTTGTTTAATCAGAGCTTATGTAAATGCGATGGCAACGCGTTATTAAAAACTGATTTATTGAGATGCTCGTGCAAATAATAAAATATTTTATTTTTCGCCTACGGATTTTTGTTGACGCCAAAAACATCACCCCAAACACAGCATCATGTTCTGACATGATAAAAATTGCTTGGTTCGAGAGCCATGCATTGAAATTATAGAAAGATTCCATGTTTGGTTTCAATATTATAGAGAAAATATTCCACATTTAAATTTGAATTTTAAGTAATTTTTAATATAAAAAGTCAAATATGTAGGGGAATAAATTCTCCCGGATCAAAATTCTCTGAGAATCGGAACCCTTGTTTAATGTTTCATCTGTTATCAATCATGTCATTCATTTCCCAAAAATATTTCCAGAAGGGCCAGAAAAGGTCACTAAAAGGAATAGCAGCTAAAACGATTCAGGAATTGAAATATTTAGAATTTTTTTAGACAAATGGGCTTTTGGATTCAAATTGCGTGAATCGGAAATAAAGTCACATTGTTTGAGTGAGAACCTATTGTTTCTATTAAGTAAACGAAAGTGGAGATATTCTATAATAGTATCGTATGAAAGAAAAACGTAATTTATCACAAATAATTATAACATATTTGAATTACTATTACATTTTTTATCGTATGATTGCGGATATCATCAATATGAATTCACATTCTAACTTAATTCCCTCTATATAATTGTGTTTACGTCTGTATAACATTTCATAATTCTTATAATTAGATCTAACGTCAAATTTCAAACAAACGTGCCCATCAATGGAAATGCCAGCACTGACCATTCCTCCCCCTCTGCTAAATCTTACACTTTTGTGCACGAACGCAAATTTTTTTCTAGTGTCACGTTCCCTCCAGATAAAAATACGCCTATCATCAAGATGAACAGACGGTACAAGTCAGAGAAAATAATATTGCACCATTTATTCTTCCTCCAGTTCACATGTTCTGTTGCGCACTCCCTGCGGGTGCTACGGTGTCTTGTTGTTAAAGTGGCACATACCATTAGTCTGTTAGCATACAGATCTACAGGGTGAAGGTGGTTTCAAACAGTGTGTATAGAAATTAGGGTGGCAGTAGTTGAGCGATAGTGTTGTTGAAGAAGAGTGGCATTCACATTTCGGTGTCTCCGAGCCGTTGGCGTTAAATAACGGTCATAATAGACGTTGTTTCACGTTTATGCCCTCGCCCTGATCTTCGACCTGCATTTACAGTTTCCAAATTACCGTTCCAGTTTCTGGAAATCACATTTTAAGAAACTGCAATGACTTCTGTTACTTCGGCTTGTGTCCCCCCCTCCCCGTTTAACCAACCAACAGCTGTCGAGATTTCTGATTCTGTTAAATGATTTCATTGAGACATCGCGCTCATCGAAACAACGCGCTCACTGAATATCGACCCTTCTTTTCTGCTTTTTCCTACATTATGTTGATGGCAAATCAAACTCGCTGCCGCTAAAGCGTCGTCTTCGACATCAAACTCAAAATTTGCATACTAAGTTTGGAATTGCATTTGTGACTCTCTTCCATTTTATGCAAAAAAAGCTTATACCCTTATCTTATACAAAACTTACAATATCCTTTAATTGCTTTGAGCAGTGTATATTTTTAACAATACCGACAAGGAAAATAGTTATCTACGAAATAAATTTCTGAGAAAGCTCATTTCCGCTTTCATTGGTGAAGTAACTCAGTATTTCTTAATGATAAATTAATTCGATGCCATTATTTTCTCATTATCATGAAGTACATGCCAACCAATCAGCATAACATATTTCCTCTTCAACATTGCTCTTTTTTGTTATTTCTTATTTGTATGCTCCTAAATTTAACTGAAATACCTTTTATCTTAAAACTGTTTCTTTGAAAATTTATTCTCCATTACTTTAAAAAATATTGTAAATATAGTTGGTTAATTAATCATTTTATTTACAACGATCAGTATTGTATTTTCAATTTACTTAATTTAGTTATTTGATTGCATTGTTAAGTGAGTAAGATATTTTCATTGTTACTACATTAAAACGTATATTCTCGTAATTCGATTGTTTTAATATAATCGTTAATATAATTGTCTCGTTTTTATTCATCGATTAAGTCAAGATAAAATTCTGAATGCCTGTTATTTCGTCATAATTAATATGTGTAATGCTCTTTAATAATGTAATTAAATAATTATTAAGCTGCAAAATACCATTAGAAAATTATTACAAATAATATTACTGCGAAATATTATTAAAAAATAATTAAATAGTTATATTTCGATTAATAAAACACTCTTTTGTTTTGTGATTGTATTTATCAATAACTCTTTTCAAAATGTGAATATTGCGAAAATATGCATGATAATATTCTCACATTATTAAAAAAATAACTTTTGATTTGCTAAGTTTATTCAGATTTTAAGTCCTAACAAAATAAAATACTTAAAAATTTAAAAAGGCATTTTTGCAGAGATTTTGCAATCATATTAAAGAAAAAAAGTCCAGTTGTAAAATAAAAATGATTCAAAATAATAAAAATATTAAAATAAGAATGTAATTAATGTATTATTAGATGTTATATTATATGTATTAAAATATGTAAATACATTATATTTAGCAAGGAGTTAATTAAATAATACAATCACTAAGCTACTGAAAGTTTATTGTTTTTAATCCTTCGAAAAGCGCACTCTGTGAGATCAGTATTCGCGCAGTTCCTTCAAACTCAAGAATTGGCTAAGAGTTGCTTTGGTATGTGATGACATAGGAAAGACGAGCATTTGCTTTCTTTTTTAATAAGAGAAATGAGTCAGTTAATTTTTTGCAAGATGCGTGCAACGATATTGTTAGGAGCCAAAAAACCTCTTTTATAGATTCTAAAATATGCTCATTGTACCTTTTCAGGAAGACTCATTACTGTAAGTATACTTTTTGGATATAATGAAACTAAAATATAAAAAATTTCATTGATATAATGGACGCAAATTATCTTGCGTGTCAAAATATGATATTATAATGGAAATTAAATACATAATATGTCAAAAGTGCGCTAGATGTAATGGAACTGGATATTAAATGTTAAAGTATCGACTTAAATTAAAAATGGATTTTCAGCCAGAAGCTTTTTTTTTTGTTATTTATTTCAAAGTCTATGGTTTTAATCTTTCAAAAATGTTTCTCTTTTATATTTACAACAAAAAAGAAAACTATTTCATTTTATATAAATGTCAAAAGCTTAAAATGAAAGTATATCTTTGAATTTACCAGAAGTGAAAAGATCAGGATGGAATTTTCAATATTTTTAAATCTGTAAATAAACATTTTGTTTTTATCATGTCAAAACATGATGCTGTTTTTGAGATGAGGTTTTTGACGTCAACAGAAATGTGTTGGCAAAAAATAAAAGTTTTATTATCTGCACAAGCCTCTCAAAAAATCAGCTTTTAATAACGCGTTGCCATCGCATTTACAAAAGCTCTGATTAAAAAAAGTAAGTGAATGACTACAGTAAATAAAACTTTGAAAAATTTCATTTTCAGCACGTGATTACATGAAATGAAATAAACAGGAAATGTGATATTTGTTTTAAGCAATAAATGCGAGGGAAAGTTTTTATGATCGTTTGCAAAACTAAAGTGACTCATTCAGTGAAACAATCAAAATGAATAAAAACATAATTCAGCTCGCAAGAGCACGAGGTACTTGGCCGTTCAAGAAATGATGTTCAGACACGATACATTGAAATATGCATAACGTATTTCATTTTAATCTTTATTATTATAATTATATACCTTAAGTATGTTAATTTTTTTAAGTTTTCTACTTTCAGTATTTTAGCTTAAAATACAAAAATTGGTGGAAACACAGAGTAAATTTTGTTGCAGAATCTCCTTAAGGATAGTTAAAATATACAATTGAAATTAAATTTCATGAAAAAAATTTTGAATAGGCAGATTTCTTCATACACATTCATTTACTCTTATAAATTCGAAACAAATGTTTCTACTGAACATCTTGATAATTGGTGTAAGTGCCAATGGGCACTAGTATAAAATAGTATATGTAAATCTATCTTGTAAATCTTGCAATATTATACCAAGATAAACACAAATAATAATAAATATAATAAATACCTTAAATATTACATATATTAAGTTAGTCTATATGATTATGAATTTTGAAATAGCACTTTTATTCTAACTGATTGCAGAAAACAAATAAAGTTTATTTGAAAATACATTCAGCAAAAAAAAAGGTTTATAAACTTTCAAATTCATGGAGGGTAAAATTGCAATTATATATTTTAGCAAAGGCTTTGGTAGATTTTAAAATATAAGTTAAGAGTTAAATATATTAAAAGATATTTTTTAAAGCTCGTTCTCGATCAGAAGCACGTGAATGAATGAAAACACCCCTTTATTGTCTGTAATAAAATTGCTAAGGGGGAAAATATAGACCAAAAATTATAAAATCTCACGGAAGAAAATTAGAGGGTAAATACATAATTGTGATGAACTTTAAATAAATTATTCCATAACATCCTATTAAAATATATGTTTTTGAGCTCTAAATTCCTTTCTCTCAAAAATGGGGAAATTCATAAAACTCCCATATCCATGCCGTGATTTTTCAAATTCTCTCTATGCTACAGCTTCCAAGTATATTTTATCCGAGGTTTCAAATAATTCTCTAGGCAATGTACAGTATTAGCTGCGATTGAATCTCAATTTTGAATTGTACAGACCAAATTAAAAATGGTCTTGTCATCCCTATTATGTTGACAGTTATTCAAATATTAAGAAAATTTTATATTTTTCTTTCAAAAATTTATTTAAAAAATTAGTTTTGAAAATTATTAGATATTAGTAAATTTTCTATATAAATATGTGTGGGATATCTAAATATTCCTTATTGGCAGCTTTATCCTTTTTATATTGTTTTCGCGCATCAAAAAAGAAATTTTTGGCAAACTTTACGATAAAATTTAATTTTATAAATAATCTTGACAATTAAAAGGTTTTTATTGCTGAAATTGAAGTTCTTGAACAATAATGATGTTCATAAAATGTAATTAATGCGTTTATTTTAATATTTCTCAAATATGTTTTGAGAAATATTGTTTGTTTGCGGGTACCTTAAAATTTTACAGCTGAAATACGTAATTTGTAAAAATGTACTAGATATAAGAGAACTGAAATTTATTATATATTAAAAAATGCTACATGTAAGAAAACTGAAATTTATTATCTGCCAAACGGTGCTAGATATAATGAAACTGAAAATTGTTGTATACTAAAACATGCTGTATATAATGGAACTGAAATATAATATATACTAAATTGTGCTAAATGTTATAGAACTGAAATATATATTAAAATATTCTAAACATAATGGAACTGAAATAGATTACAAAACTATTTCTGTAAGTTATAATGGTGCTAAAATATATTATATATTAAATTCTGCTAAATATAAGGGAACTAAAATATGTTGTAATATGGTGAATAAAATGAAACTAAAATATAAAATATGTTCTGATATGCTAGATATAATGATACTAAATATGCTAAAATATCACAGATAAAATGAAATTAAAAAATATTCTTTGTTCAAGTTTATTAGATACAATGAAATTGAAATATATTACATGTGAAAATCTGATAGATGTAACATATTTTAAATATGTTATAAATTTAGTAATTATATGATTTAGTAACATATTTTAAATATGTTATAAATTAAAAAGTGCTGAATATAAAAGAACTAAAATATGTTACGTTTTACAATATGTTGGATAAAATGGTACAAAAATATTTATATATTGAAATGTGCTTGTCATCTCTTGCAGAATGTCTTTTGTTACTGTTATGTTCCAAACCCTTATTTTTTATGAAAATTTTTATTTAGACTAGAATTGTCATTGGGCATGTCAAAAAATTTTTAATCCGTTATTCTAAAATATCAATTTTTAATTCAAGTCATATGCTGAACGTAAAGAACATAATATTTTAAAATGTACCATTTATGATATGATTCTATTGTATTCTTCTTCTCTCTTTCCAAATTTTTTATAAAAAAAATCTTATTATTAAGTTGCTTTATTATAATAATTCTACTTTCAAAAAGTTAACAGAAAATATACCCCCCGAAAAAATTAATACGGTTAAAAAGATTTTGTCGTAAGTTACGACCGAGAAAGTCTGTCTCTCTAACTGTTCGAATGACAAAAGGAGTTTGATAAATCCAAAACGTAAAAGGCAGGCTTAGCACTTAAAATATAGATTCGTACCAAATTTTGAACCAAATCTGGAAAAGATTTTTTGTACATTTGTGAGCATGTAAATGCTTAAATAAATTCATAAACTGAACGACTGAAATTATTGAAATTCGGTCTGCTAACGGTAAAGCAATTAAAGTTGGCTGCCATAGCTGTAGTTGAGTGCCAAATTTTATTTTTATGAAGGCGGTTAAAAGACATTAACATACATATTTTCCCAATGAATTCAGTTTAAATCAAAATTCCTTATATAGAAACCATAGTCCTCTAATGTCATGTAGGACATTTTAGTTTGAGGTCTATCTAAAGTCCATAATCTTATAAGAGGGGAGGGGGGAAAGAAGACTTCAGTTGGAGTGTATATGAGAAAATTATGCGGAAATCACTCTCGTTATTTTGATATTAACTTTAATTCTAAGGTACTTACGCATTAGACCGTCGAGCTCTGTCGCAAAATTTGAAGGCGTTACCAATGAGTAGCTAAACTGCCATTATTTTAAAAATTGTTCAAACCTGAACTGTCGTCCGCTATTTTGTTGGTTTCGTTGGCGTCGACAGTTTCTCACCAAATTTGAGTCCGTTGCGGCTGTTGCCATCGACGGTATAGTATGTAAGTATCACTTTTACTGATGTTGTAATTCTGTGTAATGGAATGCGAACAAAAGAAATTCTACATTTAAATGTGTATATTTTATTTTTCCAGAAAGATTATTGTGCATTAATTAGGAGATCCACTACAGAACCATTGAAAATACAGTTATTGTAGTGATCACTTTATGTACAAGCCAAACGGGAAGAAAAAGCAGATCGCTCAATACCGTTTTATTTATTGGTTTTAAGTTTAAAATGTAAAATCGACAAAGTATTTATACGTGTGTAATTCCTTTACACTTTCTTAAAAAGTTATCAAGCATTCTTTGGATAAATCTTTCATATGAATAATATTCGGTGAAAATTCATCGCGAAATTAAATGGATTTTCTTAAGGCTCTAACTGCTTGCAGAGTTCCATAAGCTGATAATGGTTTTCCTTCAAATTCCTCTTCGAATTCCTTGTTCTCCTGCTATATAGTGGCAACGTAACAAATAGCAAACGTATCAAAACAGTATTTTTAGGTTTTTCAAAAAAAAAACTCCCCCGGTAACCTGATAGGTTTTCCATAAACCATGTGGTCAATGGTGTAATTTGCATTTCCGTGAAGAGCAGCTCTTAGTCACAACTATACTGCATTTGAGGCTTGAGTTCATGTAATGGAATTATGCGTTCTTATTGCGGCTTTTAAGGTCCGATGAATCCTTTCAATTTTCCCATTGCATTGTAGATGATAAGCGGCTGTTGTATTTAGATGGAAATCACATAAAATGAAGATATTTGTAAAACATTCGGACCTAAATTTGATACCTTGATCGGTGATGACACGATAAGACATTCCGAAACGTGAAATCCAATGATCATAAAATTCGCGAGTCACTGTTTCGGCGGTCACATTTGCAAGTAAGAAATGCATTTTACTTTCAAAAGTAGGTGAAGGGTCTATGAGGTCAATATCAATTATGGTGAATATATCATATACTTCCTTGTAGTTGGCAATTTGCGAGCGCGTACGCCTGTTAGCGTTATTCTTTTGGCAGTGGATGCAAGATTTTTCCCATTGAATGATATCTTTCCGAATGTTGATTCTTATAAATCTGGAAGATATTTGCTTAAGAATAGATTTCCCAGCAGGGTGTGCTAAGCCCTGAATTTTGTAAAAGGCTTACATTCGAAATTCTTGAAATATAAATGGACGACTTTTTGCAGTTGATCAAATATCGCACCAAAGCAATTTCCCTGAATCCAGAGGGTATTGTTTGAAAATCAAAGATGGTTTCAAGCGTAGCTCATTAAGATATTGTTATCAATTTGCGCTTCTGCAATTTTATCATAATCTATTTCAGAGATAGCTTCTATCCTGGATAGTGAATCTGCCACAATATTTCCTTTTCAGCCAAAGTAACGAATATCCGTTGAAAATTCCGAGATGTACTGTAAATGGCGTAACTGCCATGAAAAAGCTTTTTCGTTTTTTTAATTGAAATGAAAACATCATTTTTTTTATTGGCGTAAATTATAAACTGTCTTCCTTTAAGAATATACTTGATTGAAAGTTATATTCCTAACAGTTCCCTGTCGTAAATACTATGTCCTATCAGAGTATTAGATAACTTCTTAGAAAATAAGGCTAAGGGCTTTCCAACTGCCTTCTTCAAACTGTAGTCGCACGAATCTAACAGCGAAGTCTGAAGCATCACTGAAGAGAGTGTTGGGTCTGTATTTGGAAAAGTTTATAATGTAGCATTCGCTAGATCTTTTTTACATGGTTCAAATTTTTCTTTCATCGGTCCATATAATTTTACGTTTAACCTTTTTCTTGGAACCCTTTAAATAATCATGAAGAATTGCTTGGTTTTTGGCAGCATCTTTGATGAATCGCGTATAGAAATTAATGAGATCAAGGAAGGTACGCAATTTATCAATAGTTTCCGGTAACCTATAATCCAAGATACCAGTAACCAGGTATTCTAAATATTCTACTGATTCATTCCGAAATTCTACTTTACAAAATTTATACGAAAATCATGTTTATTTAAACGAGAGAAAACTATTTTTAGGTGTTCTGTATTTTCATCTTCTGTTGAAGAAGCTACTAAAATGGCTTCTAAATATGCAAAAACAAAGTACAATCCAAAAAAACGTCACTGATGAAACATTGAAACGTGGATGGGGCGTTTCTTAATTCGATGCTCATAACGTTAAATTCATATTAGCCGAATGGCATTATGATAGCTGTATATTCTTTATTTTCTTCCTCTATAGGGATTTGAAAATACGTCTTAAATAGATCCATTTTTGAGAATATTTTTTTTTTGCTTTTTAAATGATGTAAGTCCTCGATTTGTATAACAGGGGGGGTTTGTACGTTTAAGCACCTGTAGTTTCCGCATGTTCGTAAACTTCTGTCCTTTTTGCCTACCAAACGGGGGTGGACTGGCCCATGGAGATTTTGAAGGTTTAAGTATTTTATTATCTAACGTAATTTTGAACTCCTGTTTGGCTGATTTTAATTTATTTGTGCCTAACCGGTGAGTTTTTTTAAAAACGGGCCTTTTGTAGCAGCATGGTGTTTCACGGTATGTTTCGAGCTAGAAATTAACAAATTTGTTTTTGTTAAATTCGGATATTGTAATAACAATTTCACGTATTGAGAATTTTTATCAGTCGTGCTTATGCTATCGGCACTTGTTATGCATGTAATATGGCTTCGAATTGATAAATTTGTAGCACCATCTATTAATTTTCTGTTATGTATATCAATTAGTAATTTAAATTTGGTTTAAAAGACTGCGCCTTTAATCGCTAAATCCACTTCAGCGTTTGCGAAAGAAAACTGAAATGGTTGACTTAGGCCTAAATCCAAAGTTAAAATTTTAAAATCAAATGTGGGTATTACTGTTCCATTTGCAGCATACAATTTAAAGGAATTAAATTCTTTATGGTTTGATGTAACTGGTATAATTGAAAGATCAGCACCAAAATCAACAAGAAAGAATGTGAAGAAAGCGTAAACTGGTTGCTTTATCGGTAATAAATAAACGGTAATTACGGCTATCTTCAAATTCCTTAGCAGCAGAATCTGTTGCCGAAATTACTACTCTCCGGAATTTCCCGACTCTTCCAACTGCATGGCCTCTTGCACTTATTCGGGTAACATTTATCTCCAAATTTGAAATGGAAATAACACAATTATCCATTGAGATGGTATTTATTTCTAGACTGACCAAGAAGAAATTGAATTCCGACGAAAACCACTTTGGCAAAATTTATTTCTAACCTGTTTGTGCATCTTTATTTTAGAAATCTGTTTTTGTAGGTTAAAGATTTTTTTCTAGTATTGTACTCATCAAAGAATTTTCAGAACCAGCAAAATAAATTTCTGCTGATGAGCCCATTTTAAATATTTTATTTACCATTATTAACAAGTTGTCTAAACTTTTGTAATTACAACCGAAATATTTTTAATGGATTCTGGCAGCTTGCCAAACCCCTAAGTACCCAAAACTTTCTTAGGTGTTTTTTTTCCGCAAGCGATTTCATTTTTCTCAATAGTTGACTAGGTTTCATAGCTCCCAAAGAAATTCCTGTAAGTAATTCTGTTATACTTTTTTATTCACTCTCTTTACAAGCTCTTTCGCACCTGCATACTTATCATTTCGATCACTTTGGATTATATCCCATAAATCTTTGACAACCTTCGCTTCTAATTGTACGGCAAGGTAGTTAATTTTAGTTTGATTTTGGGTGATGATTGCAATTGAGAATGTTGGCTCTACTTGGAAAAACCAAATTTCAGGTTTCTCCTTCCAAAATGGAGGAATTTTTACGTTTACCTTGTTCGCCTCGTATCTGTCATTTGCAAGGTTCAAAAATGAAGAATCACTGGTAGCCATAACTACGTAGATAGAAACACTCTTCAAACTTCTGGCCACCAATCCCTGTTATGTGAAGTTCATAAAGATCAATTATTAGAAAGGATTATATTTCTGAAATGATAAATCAGATTATATTTCAGATTAAAATGATGTAAAACTATATCATAGTAATGAAGGTGTGCTCTTCGGTGTGTGCTTCAGAAACGTGGTTCTTAACTGTATCATGTCGAAATATTTTTATTCCAAAAATAATCGACTGGTGTTGCCAATTTTTAAAAGACAAACTTGCGAAAACAAAGATAGTAATATTCAGATATAGCTGATACAGATCCCTGCATTGCCCCTGTTCTCTCTATTTTCATTATTCCAATCGATTGCGTTAGCGATCACTACAAATTCTACCTTGCTGTATCTGGAAATTGCTGTATCTGTAACAATATTTTCCATGAATTAAAAATAAAGACTGTTTTGTTGTTGCGGGAGTGCATAGCACGATTGCTCCAGGCCCATTGCATACTTCAAGAAGTGTTGCTAGCAATTTGGATTTACCGAAAACCACAGTTCTCAGACTTCTGCGCTCTGTTCTTCTGTTCTTTCCTTATGGCTTTCAGTGGGTCCAGATGTTTCAGTCTGGTGAGCAACTGGAGTCTGAAGAGCAAGTGCGTGTGGACTTGGCAAATTCTTCCCTCATCAGATATGATGAAGATGGCAGATGGCCGCTGTGGATAATATGGACAAATGAGGCACACTTCTCTTTAACTGGACACGTTAACACCAAGAACTGTGTTCACTGGGGTGACACAATACCTCACGATGTGGCACCAGTGCTTTTAAACGAAGCCAAAGAGATTGTGTGATGCGATATCCCCAGCATATTTGCTCTCGGTCCGTATTTCTTCGAAGAGTCACTACCACATGTTTGAAATGGAGCTCTGTTGCAAGTGCTCAGTATAAATCGATGTTGAAGAATTACGTTATTTCTGAATTACAGCAATGTCATTAGCGACATTGTATGGATCCAAGATGGTGCTCCTCCACACGTCACCCAATGTATTCGACCAGTGCTGCAACAACATTTGATGATAAAGTTATCTCTCGTAACTTTGCAGTTTCGGGTCCACCTCGATCCCCCGCATTCACTCCTATGTATTTCTGGTTCTGGGGTTTTCTGAAATCTAAGATGTACACTCCTGGTCCAGGAGATGTGTCAGTATTGAAAAATGCCATAACACGTGAAGTTATGCAGATTCCACCTTTCATGTTACGTTCGACATTGTTGTCCACAATCTCCCGAATGCAATGTGTTGCCTGCAAAGACGAACACGTTGAAAACTGTAATTGTAACTTACCACGTTGTTTAGAATCATCGCAATATCCAATGCATACTTTCAAACAACCATGTCTGAAATTTTGGTTCAATTTGTTGAGCGAATAGGCCATTAGGGTTTCATATATAGGGGAAATATTTTTAACACCCTGTATATTTATAGCATTTTAGATAGTTTTTATTTCTAATTGCTATTTTGCATTAAATTGCAAAAATTTCTATTATCTATTTATTTTACATATGTAAAATATGATTTAAAAATTTTGTAATATATCTATGTCATAAATTGTTTTTTTAATATTTTAATTATTTCAAATCCTTATTAAAGTTTAAATGTATAAATTCATCTTCCATGTTTGGTGACCCAAGTTAATCAAAATCAAAAACTGAAATGCATCGGAATTGAAGAATTCGAAACCTTTTTTTTTTTTGTTATTTCTTGTCCTGATTTTGGTTCATATTAATGAACAGGGTACAATTTTGATTTAAAAAAATTATTAAAATTAAAGTTTTTTAAGATTATCTATGTATAATTGTATCACACATGGTATTAATACTTTATTTTAATTAAAAATTATTAATAGTATTTTGTAGAAATTTATTTTATAGTAAATAAAATAAGTGTCATAGGACTTATTATGGAATTGCCATTTCATCACACCATAGAATTTATTCGTCAAATCCAAGGTTTTATCCTTAGGCATTATTACAAGTAACGAGTCCATCACTGATTTATTATAACCTTGATGATGAAATTAAAGTCTTCGAGTCAGGAACACATATTATTTTTGTGGCAAAAAATACAAACACTGAAAAAAAGGCTTTAGATAAACTAATTAATTCTAACTTTTAAATGTTTCCTAAAAGAAAGAAAAAATATGAAAAGTTCTTGTAAACGCTTTTAAACATTTTTGGTTTAAATGGCCTCTGATGCTTTGCTAAAATACTGAGTTTCTGAAATACTGCAAGTATCAATCTAATAATTTGACGTAAATTTTGATAATTTATAATTCAATATCAAAAATCAAATATTCTAAGTTTCTATATTGAAATTTTGGCAAAGTAAGAATGCAATACATTAATAAATAAATAAATTTACTAACAACTATCAAACATCACTTTAACAAACATTATTATATATATAATATGCTTTCTAATATAAAACAATATAATTTAGATAAAGCTAATATTATAAATTTCAAATAGCGGACAATAATTAGATATAAAGTTTTCAGTTCCATTAAAAATCATTTGTATTCAAAGTGGATTTCATTCATTATTCATTAACAAGTATTAAGTTTATGTTAAAAAGCTGTCCTGGTCTCATATCTGACATGGATTTTTTTTTATGAAAATGATTTGAATTTATTCCATATTTAAATTCGTGTATTAAAATTTTTGATTGAAAAAGAATCCAATGACATTATTAAAAATTATTGATTAGCTAAAAAACAATTAAGTTAGCATTGTAAGTTACTATAATGTCACAATTTTGGTATTTGTAAAGATACTGTAATTGTCACTTTTTTATTTTATATTTACCCTTTTTATGGTTTCTGCATGTGCATTTTCAAAAATCAAACTTAAATGCTACATTCAAATTTAAAATATTCAATCTAATTTTTGAGATAAATTTCATATGAAATGCATAACCCTATGCCCAGAAAATCCAATTCATTATAGTTCTGAACATGAATATTCATGAAATATTTATAGAAATTCAATAAAAGAAATATTTCAATGACATGAAGTGCTTTAATCAAGAAGTTCACATCATCAAAAAGAACAATGACAATCACTATTTCTAATTTGGAAAGAATAAAGTCTTCATTAGAAGTCGTTATTCACAATTCGAAGCATAAAACAAAACAGATAACCATTGTACCAACTTTATGTATTTTTCTCTACATAAGTCTCTCGAAAATGAATGAGTATTTTTTTTTTTGGTAAGACATTTTTTTTATTTTAGAGTAAGGCAATTCTGCAAATGCACTGAAGAGCAAAATAAATTAGATGTAAAACTCTGACGACTGTTTTCCAAAAATACTTCTTAGAATACAAATAAAAAAACGTAAAATCAAGTTAACTTTCATTAAATAAAAGAGAGATATTCGTTAGCTTTATCTGAATAGACAAAATTTAAATTCTTAAATATTTATACGAGTCACATAATTTAAATTTTCAATAAATCATCAAATGAGCTTCATTTGCACATCTAACTATTAATGGTTAAATCAGAGGAAAAGAATCGATAAAGAAAGAAAAAGATGGTGTTATGTAAATTATTTGTCAAAAACTGCATTAAAAGAAATAATTGAATCTCTTTTTTAATAAAATATCTTGCATGAATAAATACTGAAAATTTTATTTATTTCTGAATGCAAAAAAAAAATTAAGTGGAAAGAAAATTCATTTTATATTAAATTTCTGGTATGATCTGAAAATAAAGCTAAAATTTAAATAATCTTGATTTTATAAAGGCCGTTAAAGTTTCACAAAAAATAGGTTAATAAATATCTTCTTATAATATAGGTGTGTGTGTGTGTGTGTGTGTGTGTGTGTGTGTGTGTGTGTGTGTGTGTGTGTGTGTGTGTGTGTGTGTGTGTGTGTGTGTGTGTGTGTGTGTGCGTGTGTGTGTGTGTGTGTGTGTGTGTGTGTGTGTGTGTGTGTGTGTGTGTGTGTGTGTGTGATTAAATTACATAATTGTTGATATTCTCACTTAATTTAGCAATCAAAGAAGTTTTCAATAATGTTACTGCACAAAAACAAATATTATACCATTTCAAAATATGAAAAATGATTTTTAATGATTACAACTAAATATTTTTTTTCTTAATTTGGCAAATTTTAAAACCTTTTTTGCCCTATCTCCAGCAAGAGATTATGTGAATACTTTTAAATTCAAACTATTTAAATTGTTTCATCAAACTCATTTAATCAAGAAATTTTCTTCCATAGTTGAAAATTGAGCAAGAAGGATTTTGTTTAATATTTCTGTAATTTACAAGACGAATAAAAAAATTAAGTTATCAATGTCGGGAATTTAGAGGTTAGACCTAACATTTTCATTTTTAATAATTTTACAGGAATGCCCTCCATTAGAAAAATTCATATACACAATTAACAGAACTTAAGTAAGTAATTAAAGTAGCTTCAGATAATCATGGATAGGAAGTTATTTGTAAATGATTTATTATCGTGTCACAGCAAGATAATGTTTTTGGAATGAGATTTTTGGCGTTAACTTTGCATAGGTGGAAATCTGCTCGAAAATCTCAAAAAATAAGCTTTTAATAACGCGTTGCCCTTGCATTTACCAAATCTCTTATAAGAAAATTAGTTAACGATACAGCAATGAAAATCTAAAAAGTTTTAATTTTGTGCACTTGGCTGTATTAAATGAAATAAATAGGAAATGGGATATTTTTCTAAATAATCAATGCGAGACAAAGTTTTTTGGATCGTTTGCAATACTGGCGTTGCTAATTCAATGAATCAGATTAAAATGAATAAAAATATAATTTAACTTGCACGAGCACGTGGTGTTTGTTCGTTCAAGAAATGTTGTTCTGACATGTTGCATTGAAATATGCATAGTAGATTTCATTCTAATCTTTTTTTAAAAAATTTTAGGTGAGTATTCAAAGTACACTTCTCTCAAGATGTCATTAGCAGAAACTATTCACGATTTCTTTTTCACATACGGTGAGTAATATTTCTCAATGTATGGAGATTTCTCTAGGTACTTTTCCGACGACTTTAGGTGCCATCGAAAAATTGCCAAATAACGTAGAATTCCGCCAAATTTATCTGACGATTTATCGATGGTGCCCGGCTAACAGGAAAATACCTTCTTTTATAATCTTCCGAAAGTAAACGTTTTAGAACAGATTTTTTTTATTTAAAAGAATAATTACTTGGATAAGTTTGAAAGCAATTTTCATTCTTTTTATAGAAAAATTATTGCATGAGTGACTGACGATATGATTATGAATTTCATACAAATATACATATATTTTGTTTGCTAAAATAAATTTTAACAAAAGTGATTTTTCATTTTATTATAACACCGCAATGATGAGAGTTGGGTTATTGTTTTTCCAAATAATTCTTAAGTTAATATAATATAATATCTCCATACAAAATTTTAATTTTCAAAAAATCAGCTTTCTTATATCAACTTTCTTTTCCACATATTTAAATTGCTTAAAATGATAGTTTTATCTAAGGTTCTATTTAATATTTCATTTTCAAATTCTCCTACATTTTTGTTTCAGATCTCGAGAACAAATACATCATCAAACATCCTACTTACTTATACTCAATTCTCGTAGCATATGTTCTTTTTGTAACATGGATAGGGCCTGCTCTTATGGAACACCGTAAAGCATATGAATTGAGAAATACTCTTATTTTCTACAATTTTTTCCAAGCAATTGTCAATGCCATTATTGCATATGAGGTAATGTCCTTTTTTATTTTGATTCTCTTATTTTAATAAGGAGCATTGAAATCTTCAAGTTCTTATATAATGAAACGAAATCAAATATATGTCTGTTTGTTTTTAAATTACTATCTATGTTGTACTTAATAAACCAACAGAAAAATACAGCAGCTTAAGCTGTTTCTGAACACTGTTGTCGTTGTTAAATCATTTGCGCTTATTTAAACGTCGTTCGCACCTTTTTTTGAATAAAAACGAATAAAAAAATTGGACCCATCTATATTACAAAAGTTTAAGTATAATTATGTTGTTCCAGGAAAGTTATATTTAAACGCGCTTTTGAGATTTTCAACGAATTTTTTCTTATTACTCAATTTAATGCAACATTTTAGGAAAAGAATTAAAATAGTGTATTTAGTTTCCCCATAAAAGGATTCGAAAGAGGATAAAATTTGGGTGACTCTGTTTTCCACGACTGTTCACACAAGACGATTACAAAAAAACATATCTCTCATAACAAAATTCATTTTTAAAAATTAGAGGAAAAACTGTATTTTTTATTTTATTTGCTTTGTAAATTTTACAATACATGTCTTTAAAATTTCAATAAAAATTTATCAATTTGTATTTAAAGCACAAATGCGATGCAATCTGTAGCAAGATCTTAAATCTTTATTATGAAATTTTATTGATAATTAAAATATTTTATATGCAAGTATTTATGAATAATAATTATTCATAAAATAATAATAGTAATAATGAATCAAATTAATTCATTACTAATTAAGTTTTTTTTGTTTATTTTAATACATAATTTTAACTTTCTTAATTTAATAAGAATAAATCTTTACTTTGAAATAAAGCATCACAATATAGCAAAAATTTAAAAACCTAATCTGTGAAATTCCTTTTCTTTATGAGCTTATCCACGTAGTAGATAATTCGTTATAGAGTATATTTCAGTGCAATTATACGTTTTGAAAAAATAATGTTACTCTTTAAATTATCTATAAAATGCCTTGCTTTAGATTTCAAACTCGCCATTAATAAGCAAATACTTTCGCGTGATATTCAGTGATAAAATTTTTTATTATTTGTAACTTAAATGATCATTATTTTATTAATTTATCATTTTTACATATATAAAAACAGAAATGTGAGTTAAAAATTTTTAAGAAGTCGAAATCTGAATTAATCAATAGAAACAAAAGGAGAAATGTTGAGCTATTTAAAAAAAATTATTAAAGGAAAATTAGGGAATATTTAAACAGCTGATCAAGAATTCCACCATATCCCTAAAATTCATGTAAGAGTCCCAAAACCATCTGAACGATGCCATTGTTATGAATCCACGAATGAGACAGCATGAAATGTGCAACTCATTACGATTATAGAAAACGCAAAATTAATGACTTGTCATCACAGCACTTGAATGGCTGTCAACACCCCGTGGCTATACCCAGTTCAGTTTTTTATTTAATAACTTATCACAATCATGTTTTCAAGTGCTTGATGGGCATTTTTTAATTAATTTCTACACAAATATTACGCATCCTAAGTATTAATTTATTTTCTGAAGCTTCCTTTTTTAACCCTTTAACGGGCACAAGCTGTTTTCTTTCAAAATTTTCATTTTATGTTATATTTGGAAAAAAGAAGCTTATTTATGAACAACAAAAAGCATTTTTGTTTTTAAAAAAATTTGTTGTGGCTGTCGTTTATTACAGGGGTGGAAACACATATTTTCTACAATCCAAAACAAACAAGGACATTTTACTGACTTATCCAATATAAAAATATGAAATATAAATAATTTCACAAGTAAATATGATTTTTGTAAAAGTATTTTATTATTAGTTTTTTCAAAATTTAAAATGAATTAATCACACATGAAATAAGTGGTAGGAAAGACAAACACGATGCAAATTACCAAATGAATTATTTTAAATTATTCTAGTGAAACAAAATAACAAGAGCTGAACACAAAGTAACATTACATGTTGAACATGACACTTTTGTCCGTTTCTGGTTGTTTTGGAGCTACAATATTTTCAAAATATTTAACGGCGGTGGTAAGATATTTACCACTGCCTTAAAATGGGTTAAATGCCCAACAAGAATCTTAGTTGGTCACTGAGGATTTCTCCTCAGATTTTACAAAATAAAGTACAAAGATTTCAAAAAAAGTACTTTGTACTTTTTCAAAAAAAGACTTTTTGTAAAATCTTTTTACCTAAGATTTTACAAAATATGAAATATGTAAAGATGCATTGTCGTGTTGGAATTTTCATTCTTCTAGTGTAATCAGCAACATATTATCTTCTATCTAATCCTAATATAATAGAATTCATATCGTTTAATCGAAAATAAATTCATTAACTCACGGGTTTGCAAATACGCCCCAAATCATTACAAACTTTCATTATCAGTTGGTATTTTTAATAAACTTATCATTCTTTACGAAAACTGCCTCAGTGAAATCTTTAATTCTTGCATTCAATCTAAATTAAATATTTTTTCCCCTCAAAACACCACATCATTCTTAACTTTAAATGTTTCAAGGCAAAATTTAAGTATGAATCAAAATGTTACCATGAAAGGGGAGGCATTCTTTCAACTTCTTGCACATAAATTTAAGATTTCTGTGTTCAACTTATTTTATGGTATCTCCTCTTTAATTTGCAAGGAATATATTTTTTGTATGACAACGAGCAATAAATATTCTTTCTGGGCTTTCAGTTCCCAATTTAGTATTATACATAACAGGAATAATGTAGAAAATAGATAACTACAGCCTTATCTATCATTTTTGTGAAATTTCAGTATCAACATAACCATCATCTTTAAGTATTAGTTATATTTTTATTATCACTCTTCTTTATTATAATCAGTAATTTTCTTGGTTGGTTATTAAATTTCTCAGGACTAATATAATACTGCATGTACATATTTTTGAATAATAGAATAGAGATATTTCCTTCATTTATTTACTCTTTCAGGTAGTATAATCTGTAAATTTTGCCGAAACCTTTTTTCCAAAGTGTTCTCCCACAATTCTGATAATTTTATATAATCAAAAAATATCAAGAAATTTTACATCTATATATTATTTATTATTCTATAGTACTAATTTAAGCCTTAAAAAGTTACATCGATTGAATTCACAGTAATTTTTTATATTTGCTTTTTTTTCGTTCGAAGATATTTTTCTCATAAGTGCACGTACAATATAAGCGTTGGAAGAACTCTATTCCCTTTACTGATTTCAAATTCAAGAAAATGTGTACATGAAATTATATATAAATGAATATTGTATAAAATATTTGTAATACCAGGTGATCCACTTACAAAATTAACTTGATATGTACTGTAAAATATAAAAAATTAAATTTAAACATTTTAGAGGAATTTAGAATCGTATTTTCGAATAAAATATCATTAATTATTATTTTACTAACTGAATGTTTTTTTAACCTGCTACTGTTATCAAAGGCTGATTTACAATAAAAATACGAACATTCTTTTCGTAAAAATCTTAATGCCTGAAGATAAAATATCACCTTTAGACATCATTGTTTATTTCTAGTCCATTAAAATATTTAAAATTTTAATTATAGATGGAATCTGATTGAATGATTTTTAAATTTATTTTATTACCTCTAAAATTTTTACAGATAATTTCAGGTATGATAGAGCATTGGGATGCCCGCTGCAATGTGAAGTACAATCCACAGCTTCCGAAACTAATACAGGTATTGTCAATTTCAGGTTGAACCTTTTTAGAATCAAATCTTTATGAAATAGCTTCTCGTGCATAAAGCCTCCTCGATTTGTTTATCTTACTTCTGCTTGGCGATACATATTCCCGTTTGCTTCATTAAATAAATTTAATATTCCCGTAAAAATTAGTTATTTATTTCCTTTTTTTTACGAATTTCCTTTGTTGTAGTTGTAATTTTGACGAGATGCCTAATAAATTCGTCAGCTGTCTTGCCTATGACAAGTTCCATTAGTAACAACAAGGACCTATTAAAATCACCAAAAAGGCATTATGATAAAGTTGTATTTTTAAGAAATTCTTAATCAAATGATAAAACAAACAAGTAATATAAAAAACTTTTTTTAATCAATTCCTACTTTGGATATTAGGAAAAATTTTATTTTAATTCCTTTTTATTAAATAATTACAATTTTTGTTCTCACATTCCGTTTAACAACGGAAGGTGGGTGCATTAGCGTCTGAGGGCATAGACCACTGAGCTTAACATCCGAATAACGATCTACTCAGTATCCCCAGTTGTTTAACTCCCAACATGGAGAAATTTTCGACCAGGTTCGAACTCGTAGCACAAGGGATAAGAATCCAACGCTCTATTAACCAGGCTATTCGGACCTAACAAATAGAACTACAGTAAAGAACTATGATAAAGGCGATATAGTTAGTTTTTAATTATATAATTAGTAAAAAATTAATGAATAAATATTCGAAAAAACCGTATTAACATCAAATGCAATCCACAACAAGTTTTTAAAAAATTTACTTGAACTTGATTGGATGAATAGAAAG
>JAOUZG010000273.1:3004706-3030437 GCA_026289955.1 Argiope argentata
ATATATATATATATATATATATATATATATATATATGGAGAAAGTGTGAACTAATAGTAGGAATTGAAAAAAGTACTAGTTTTATATTGAATTGTTTTATGCTTAATTAGTTTTTATTAACAAAGATCTTATTTGATGTTTTTTAAACTTAAGCCTTTATACTAAAAAGAAATCAGGAACTAAACAGTTTGAGCAAGTTGACTTTAAAATATATCCTCAAAACCGTGTATGTACAAAAGGAAAATCAACATTTGTTGTTATAAATCGCGAAAACCTACCAATGTCAATTTTAAACCGATACACATGTTCGACCGCCTCGCTTTTTTTATTAATCAGCAGATCAAATATAAAGACTGCATTTTTTTTTCTTTAATAGTTACTTATTTAATTCTTTATTCCTTATGACACATCTGAAAACTTTTCAATCAATGAAAGTTTTTATTCTCTGAGGTGTTCAAAATTATACGATGGGTAAAAAAAAAGTGCGAGTAAAAATAATGCATTGATAGTAACGATCCTAATACCTCTTCCGTCATATTTGGCAATAAAGGAATGGGGTGAATGAAAAAAGAATTAATTTTTTTGAAGGTCCTCACCATTAACGATAAATCAATATTATTCTTTTATATCCCCGTTATCTTCGTATTCGCTACGTCAAGGGATGAGGTAAGTATTCATAAGCCTAATTCTCATTTAATGATATCTGATAGAGAAGGAAAAGTTGATGAAAATCAAATAATCAGCCTATAGCTTATTAGAAAGTGTGCCAGAACATTTCAAGTTAAATAGGAAATGAGCATCTGTCGAAATATAAGGAAAAAACAGGGGACGTGTTTTCACAATGGCTAATAGTCAGTAGGAAGTTGAAGTAAATAAGTAACTTAAATGACGCACGTTCTTATATTTGAATCACCTGTCATAAGCACTTATATCTGTTATAAACACCCGAACAAAAAAATCATATAATTAAAAATTTAAAAACATATATATATAATTAGAAATTTTAAAACATATTTAACATTAAACATATGAAATTTAAAAATGTATTTCAAACATACAAATAAAAAATACACAAACATAAACTTGATTTGGGTGATTAAAATCTTTTAATACAAATTGGTACAATTATTTTGCTAAAATGTGAAATGCATTGTCATGAATACTAACAATACATTTCAAATATTAGCTGATCAATTGATATTATTTATTCCAAAAATTGATACGATAATCAAAATCAACGTTACTTGTTTCAACTCTAGAAGAGTCATTTTCGGCTCCTGCAATTGTCTTTCCATGGGACAGAAATATCTTGTATTCTTGGATCATTTTCTTTTTAAAATTAATTTTAAATTATTATGTAGATCATTAAAAAATATGATTCGTGAACAAATATTTTATAAATATGAACCCTATAACTAAAAGGGCAGAGTATCTCAATTACTAATTTTACTGATAAAGCTACAATGGATTTTGATTTTTTTTTCCTTATTAGTAATGAATATTTACATAATTATATTTCGTATTTAGTAATGAATATTTACAAGAGGTGAAGTGAAAATTTGGAAAAAGGTTTATACTCATCACGGTTTTATAAATAAATGAAAAATATAACTTAATTTTTAAATCGCCAATGAAAAATTTTAGAAAATTTTTGGTTTTCTCGATTAGCGAAAAAAAAGCTATCTAATTAATCTTTTATCCATCATATATGCGGTTAGAGAATCCCTATGATTTTATCTGCAAAACTGAAATAGTAAATTATGTAATGAATTTTAATCAGCCTACAAAGCTGAAATAAAATAATCATCCAATTATAGCTTTAACTACAGTAACTATAATCGAAAAATTATCAGTTACTATATCAAATATTTCTTCTTTATTGCTTGAAAAATTAATCAGCAATAGTATTTTTTAGATTAAGTAAGAGTTTCAGTGCCTTACAAAGCAAATATTTTACATGACCATAACAAGATAAAAATCGCAAGGATTTGTATCTGGAGAATATTGTTGCTATTGCAGAGTATAAAGACGTTCTCTTAAGTATAATAACATTTTTAAACTATCTAATCAAGGTTGAATTATTTTTCTGTGGAATGGTTAGGTCCTTTATTTCCTGTTGAAGATCAGTTCCAAAGAAATAGTTGCATTTTTATCCTAACACTTTTAACAATAACACATTTTTCAGTTGAATACTATGATGAAGATTTTTTTAAATGTAAATAGTATCTCTAGATGTATACATCTATCCATACTTAAAAAAGTTTCGATAATTATCTGAAAACGAAGTTGTAAGTTAACTAAAACCACATTTTATTCATTAAAAGATTTCATTAATTTATTTCTATAAATCGCTTTGGTACAAATAATTTTTTAAAAATATTGTTATTCTTTTCAGAGAGCGGTGAAACCTGGATGGTGGCTATATCTAGTAAAACATATTGACCTAATAGATACGGTAAGATTCTTTTGTATATTTTTACACCGATTATTTTTTCAAAAAAATTGTTAAAATAAACACAAATGATAGCTTTAAATAAATTAAGGTATTCTTTATGACAATTCTCTATAGCTATAAAAAGGAAAATTGGTGAGCTAAGACTATTTCAATATCCAACAAGTGAAATGGCATTTTTCAAAATGTTGTCTCCTTTAATTTAATAAAAGAGCTGTCCTCCTACCTCGCTTCATAAAACTAGGGGCAAAGTCACGAACGCCACGAGAACATTGAATTCGATTTTAAAAGTACCCCGCATTAGCGATTTGTAATTCGTAGTATAATAGAAATAATCAAATATACACACATTTACCTATTAAAATCAAAATTTGACAAAGGAGTATAGACATAAATAGCAGATTTAATGTGTTTAAGTCTTTGAATTCATGATCTATATTTTAGCATGCGTCAAATGAAATATAAATGTTTAACATTTTGAAAGATTTCCTTCAAAAATTTGATTAAAATCTGTACTTTAAATTACACTAAGAATAAAATTTCATGTATCTAAACGCATTTATACGGATCGAATTAATCTACTGATCTGGTTTATATGCATTTGAAATTACAGAAGGGCAAACTTTTAAACTTTTGACAGATTTGCTTCGAAATTTGGTACATATCTACACCTTTGATATTTACGTGTGTACAATATTTTATCCATTTGGCAATTAATATCTTGCAGCTACCGTATTCATTTGTATTTGAACAGAGTTCTTGAAAATGAATTTTGCTCTAAATTTGATAAGAATCAGCTAATTTAATTTTAAGATTTAATTAAGTTTAAAGAGTTTATATAGCAAATTTTACCCATCTGCCTCATAGTGTTTTAATTTATCATGTCCATTTGGTGATAGCTTCATAAGCCAGATAACATCATCCGGACCGAGTAACTACTGATGTCTAGTGGCTATATTACTAGACTACAAACTCTAATTTTGAAAGTTCGGTCTTAAGGCATTTCACACCATTCATCCACAATGGTGACCCCCGACCTAGTATAAGCAAACTTCGAAAGCAGCTTCGTTCAGCTATTGTGGTGCTCTCTACTGGCAGCAAAAGTCGTCAGATGTATTAAATACAACAGTCAACATCACCAATTACTCACGCATACGTTGGCCATACGCTTGTCGCAAATGCATCCTTCGTCTCACCACCTACTCACTAGTGGGAGAATATGTGGTGAAAGCATCATAAGCCAGATAACATCCTCCGGACATGAGTAATTACTTTTGTCTGGTAGCTATGTTATTCTTTTACAAACCCTAACGTTTCAAACATCCAATAAGAGACAAATATGAGAGAGGACCAAAATGGGGAAATTTGTCGAAGTTTCAGGTTTTTGTTTATTTTTATAGGGTTGCAATTTTATCTGTATAATTCCTATTCGAGTGAATAAAAATACTTTAAATGTCCACACAAAAAAACTGTACCATTCAATTATTCAATAATGCTTCGTATTGATACCAATGAAGTGTATTTTATCTCAGATAAGTCTAAAAAGTGCAAATTCAAAAGTGCAACACTTTAAATTTGAACTTGTTCAAAATTAAAATACTTTGTGTACTTACGTATTAAACCGTCAACACCAGCGGTCACCAACGGTTTAGTAACTCATAGGTGACGGATTCAAATTTGGCGACAAAGATCGAAGGTCTAATACGTAAGTACCACACTTAGTTTTCGTGTATCAGAATGGGAAAAAGGAAATGTCACGGCACCCTCATCTTAGCCAGAATGTAAAAAAGTTAGAAGTGCTGGAATATATTGTATGTGATTTCTTTTTTAACAGGTTTTCTTCGTTTTGAGGAAAAAACAGAGTCAAATTACATTTCTTCACGTGTTTCATCATGCTGGAATGTGCTTGATTGGTAGCTGGGGCATAACTCGTCTTCACTTGGTTCCAGGTAACGATGTTGTTTATTGCCGTCTGTCAATAAGAGTGGTCAATTTCTTCGGAATAATAAATATATTCCAGTTCCTTGCTTTATTAGAAAAAGATAGATTAGAAAAAGATAAATTTCCTTAATTTATACCTTCACATCATGAAGGTTATCAGCAATGACAAGTCACGAAAGAAAAACTGAAGTTGTCTGACAAGATATACAAAACTGTGATTAAGTTCTCTTCCAAAAACTGTTTCACTTTAAATTACTATACTGGTTAGAAATGCAAAAATTTATTAAAGTTAATTTCAAAAAAACAAATGTCATCATTAATGGCCTTTAACCACAATAAATTTAAAACTACATGAATCTGATCAACTTGAACCAGAAATACTGTTGAAACCAACCTGAAACACTGTTGATCAATTCTTTTACTATGAAAACGAAAAAATTTTTATTTGGTTGATTTATTCAAATTTTGTATTCATTTGATTTGGAACTCTTGTATAGTGAATTTTATTTGCACTAATTCCTAAATCTTCATTGAACAACGGAAAAATGTTTATGAGTTCAGTTGTAGTGCAATCATTCTAATTACACAGTTCCCTTTCTTTTTTAATTAAGTCTTCATTTGAAAATCAGCTTTAAAAGCAAATAACTTTCTACTAAAATTTTAAATACAAAAAAGTTTATTGAGATTTCTAATCATTTAAAAACATTCTTCCTTATATATAACCTTTTCATTCAGCAAATAAAGTTTTTATACAATAAGTATAATTTATTCTGATATTGAAAATGTATCCTCAAGCCATTCTAGTTTCCTTTCCCAATGAATGATATAAAGTGTTCTTTTATTTAAGGATTTTATATTGCATTCGGGTTCGCCATAAATACTGTAATTCATGTCATCATGTACACATATTACGGACTTGCCGCCTTTGGTCCGAAGATGAGAAAGTACCTTTGGTGGAAAAAATATCTGACTCTTGTTCAGATTGTAAGTATAATATATTTTCATACATAATTAACACTATTTTAATTACATTCTTTGTCTTTCTTATTTATTATTTAGATTAATTGGCTAATATTTTAAAATACATCAAAAGACAGCATGAATATGTTTTATATAAAATAAAATATTTTCCCGAAATTATGAATTTATATCTTGTAAAAATCTAAATAATCCAAAAGTCAGTTTAAAAAGTTTTAGTACAATTAACTTTTTAAACTTTTACAAAGAAAGTTTAAAACTTCGATGAAAATCAAGAAATGAACTTGCATTTAATATCACATAAATAATCATAATTATACTTAACATTTTCCTATTATAATTACAAAATTTGAATATTTTCAGGTATAATGTCAAAATCAAATCAGAATGAACATTTTTGATTCTGAATAATTAATTTAACAACTTTTTACAATTTTTGTAATCGACATTAAAAAATTTTTTGACACATTCATCTCAACTTTTAAGTTTGTCAGCTGGCTTTATTTAGTGCCTTGGCAATAATTGTCAACGAATTAAAAACTTCAAATAATATGCCAATTTCTAAATTGGTGATTCCATTAATGCGTATGCAGTAATTATTGAACTTTATCAGATACTTTGAGTGGGATAGCTTGCGCATACTAGCACAATTCAATTTTGGTATATCTTTTAAATGTGTTTACTGACTGTAATATTCTTCATTACTTTGGCCCTCCCTATCCGCCCACGGTTGCCTCGTGGTAAGGTTTCGGGTCATCAATTTCAGGTTGGAGATCAGATTCCACTGAATAAACGTCATGTAAAGGGGGGTTTTGCACGTTAATGCCAGCTAAGGTGTCGTCCTCGTCATCTGACCATGACTCCAAATTACAACGTCCATCCCAAAATAGCAAAAGTTTTGCTTTACAACGGGACAATAATATAGCTAAAATTAAACTACATCAGCACTCCTATGAAGAATTGAAGTTCTACAAATGCTTTTATGAGTCAACTGTAATAATTAAAGATTTTGGAAATAGTAAAAAAACAAAAAGTTAAAGAGTTAAACATGTCACACGAAAAGAGTGAAAACGTATTTAATTTTATAATATATTTCAGTTGAATTTATTTGGAATTTCGATTCACAGAACAGATTTCGTCTTAATTTGAAAAACGAAATAAATGCTTTATAAAAAATTAAATATATTAAAAAGGTTTTAAAATGATCTTCAATTTTTTATTTGTTCTTTAAATAAAATAATTGGCTGCAAATTCGCATATTCCTCTTGCTGTTTTTCTTATAAAATATTTCAATAAGGTATTCGACCGAATGTCGATGTTCCCCAAGTGACATATTTAAATAATAATAAGTTTATTATATAGACTAGTCCTTGAGCTATCCAAAACAGCTTTACTTTTATCTCTATGTTAATTAGAAACCAAGATGTTAATATTTTCGTAACGATCGGTGAACACATACAAAATTATGGTCAAATATAGAAAAATGGTTGTATGTCAACACCATATTTTCCTTAAAAATAAGTGGTCTGAACGCGTTTGGACACCTTAAACTTTGTTGCATCGCTTTAAAATTACATAAATTTTGCATTCGTAGAATTCAAAATAAAGATTTTCGGAAATATATTCCATATATGTACACAACAATAAAAACAAAAAGATTGAAATAAAAGCTGCTATGAAATGACTAATATTTCAATGCATCATGTCCGAACATGTTTTCTTGAACAGCCAGGCAACCACGTGCTCGTGCAAGTTAATTGATATTTTTATTCATTTTAATTGCTTCATTGAATGAGTCACTTCAGTATGGCAAACGATCCAACAAACTTTGTCTCTCATTTATTGTTTTAAAAAATATCATAATTCCTATTTATTTCATTTCATGCAATGACTTGCTTAAAATGATATTTTTCTAGGTGTTATCTGCTGTTGCCATCAACTTATTTTTTTGTAATCAAAGCTTTTGCAAATATAATGGCAATGCGTTATTAAAAGCTGATTTTTTGAGATAATCGCGCAGATAATAAAATTTTTATTTTTCGCATATGGATTTTTGTTGATGCCAAAAAACCTCATCCCAAAAAAAACCTCATGTTCTGAAATGATAAAAATATTACATAATAAAATATAGAAACTATACAGTCAAAGTATCGCGGCTATTAATATTTTTATAGAAGACTATAATCAGTTTTTAAAAAATATTTTAAACTTGACTCAAATTTATATAAAATGCTAACATATTAATTTCTAAAATTAATTAATAAACTGAAAATCCCTTTTATGAATATAAAATTACATGAGTATTACTTAGGTAAATGATATGTATTCGAAATGTATATGTATTGAATTTACAAACTAATTTCTAAACTTTTTATAGACACAGATTTTCATCATCGCCGTTTATTTGACGATTGGAATCCTAACAGGATGTGAAGAATTAGGTATTGTAGAAAGCGTAGCATTTGTTTATGTGATCCTAAATCTTATATTGTTTATAAATTTCTATAAAAAGTATAAAAAAGAATAAATGCTTTTCTATCATTGTTGCCCCTATTTTTACGGAAAAATTGCTTGAAAAAAATAATGCCATTTAATTCTCCTGCTGTTATGTTTTCTTAGCAATTTGCAATGAATAGAACTTACTCACAACAATAGTCTTTTGCACTAACTATTTTTTTTTTGTATATTCTTCATAAATTGTAACCCATTTGTATCACAAATCATCTTGCAATTTTTGTGAATAAAAATAAACAAATTGTACCCTGCTTTGTTGTAATTATTGAAACTATTTGACATTTTGAAATCAAAGAAATGTGTGTTCTACTTCAAAATTTTTTATTACTCATTGATGAATAAATCTGTATTCTACCTTAAATATATATTTTCTCTTTACAGAATTATTATTAACTAATCTTGTGTCACAAATAATATAAATTAATTCGTTCAGTTATGGTGATCACACTTGATATATGAAATAATACAACACCAAAACAACTATAATGACTACACAAAAGAGATTCCTTGAAATAATATGGTTTTCTTTTCAAAAGGCTTATTAAAGATTGACAACTAAAGTAATTAATCATCATTTCTAGAAGCATAAAATAAAGTGCAATTTTTTTAATATATCGAGTTTGATATAATAACAAATTTTGATCCATTTTTTCCAAATTATTGTAGCAGCATCCAGCAAAAACTCACGTTCTCTAAATGAGAACGAGAAATGAGATTGTATTTAAAATTTAAATGCTCAAAGCCGGAATAACTGGAAACCTCAACTAGAAACCATAATTATGCAATTAGAAACTGGAATACCTAAGATCAAAAAAAAAATATCTACCTTATAAAATAATTGGGCTATACATTATTTTATGAAAAGAAATCTCTGTTCTCTTATTAAGGTTTTTCAATTTTAAGGACCAGAATTTTTTTAAATAAAATTTTTCAATATAGCTATTGTCATCCCTAAACGTATGCAAAATTGACTTTTAGGGATAGATTCGAAATATGAAAAATAAATCTGCACTACTTCTGCATGATTATATTTTTTGTTTTATTTATATCTCTATGTAATATTGCAAAATCGATATTTCTTTCAAAATCTCTAGTTATAGTTTTACTTTTAACGTATCTAAAATTATACATTTTTATTAAATATTTATAAACCCCCATGCTCCACTAAGTATCACACGGGGCTTACAGATGTAGACAACACAATACATAAAGACATCACATACAGAACGGCTACTCACGCATCATATTCGCTTGCACAGTGCCTTTTTACAGAACAACCATACCCGAACCAGAACTCAAACCCAGAAAGCCCAGATCATGGGGAAAGCCCTCTATTCCTATGCCAGGATGTCGGCATTATTTAAGTACTTTAAAGTACCATTCACTAAGTGCCTTGCAAACATTTTCGCGAAGCCTTCCACGTATAAAAGATGCCAATCAAATGTTAGATGAAAAATCCACCTGTCCTTCAAATCAGAATTTTTTTTCAATATCTGATCACTTAACATGGACATGATATCAATATTACCCATAGCCCTGTTATCATAAAATCTTAAAATTGATAGAAATATAAAAATAAGAAATGTTATCTATCATACCTTATTGAAGCATTATTTCAATAATGTCGGCGTACTGGCACAGGGGCGTACTGGCATATATATATATATATATATATATATATATATATATATATATATATATATATATATATATTAGTTGCCTTTGGCAACCAACCATTTTGTCAATCTTAGTGTTCGTTAAAATTATAATAATTAAATAGTTTATGTAACTCCTACTTTAATAACCTCTTCATCAAAATATTTTAAAGCTTCAAATTTTAATAGTCATATAATTCACTTATAATACTATAAAAGACTTCAGCCACAATGTAATATGTATCACTCTAATTTTCTGTCAGCTTCCATAAAATTTATTCTTTCAATAAAAATAGAAATGATTAAACTGCAGTTAATCTTGCATTTTTAAAATATATATATATGAGTACTGAAAACAGAGTCTCTGAGCATTTGAACCTTATGGTCACTAAAGAATATCTTTCTTAATTTATGTAATATCTCGGGAATTTTTCAACAAAATTTTCACAGATTCATCATAAACATATCGTTTAATTAACAACGTTTAATTTTAAATGAATCAAAAGCAAAGAAAATAAACAGAATCGTTTGAAGTAATCTGTCGGAAACATGTTAAGCCTAACCTCTTTAGCGTAAAAAAACCTACTTAAAAAAGTAGTACTACTACTACAAAAAAAGATGTACTTAAAACTGTAAGCATATAAGAAAAAAGTATAAATAAGATAAATACTATTTATTTACAAAAGCACACAACTAACCTAAAAACAATTTATTTACTGTGTGTACCTGAAGTAAAACAAAACAACAAGCAAATTAATCAGAATCTAGCTCCGTATCCGTTTAAATACAAATCAACACAATGCGCGTGCATAAATTTTCAACGCCAGTTATGGGAACTCCAATGCGTAAATTATCTAGGCCAGTTTGGCAGGTTAGAAATTTTTACTTTCCTCAGTTCTGTTCAATTTTAATTCAAAAGTACTTCAAAAGGAATCAGAAAAGTTTGTGCTGTTACTAATGGCACTTGCCATGGACAAGCGCGCTGATGGCCGTCAGCGATTTTAAGGTGACTGAGCGTCTCCCTCTCTCTCTTTGAAGTGGCGCCAATTAGGAGCAAAAGTACAAACTTCAGCTATATACTCATCATATTCGCTTGCACAGCCCCTTTTTACAGAGAGGTGAAGTCACACAGCTCACAGATAGTATGCAGAATATCAACCATTCCCTAACCTGGACTCGAACCCTGTACGCCTAGATCACGAAGAAGCACTACCTACCAGCGAATCTAAGTAGTCGATTAGTTCACTATTTTTAATTTTCAATGCATCAAACATTTAGAAAATAAACAGAATAGATTGTGATAATTGGCTGACCTTGTTAGCATGGGGGTGGGGGAACAAAAGCCTTCCTAATTTGACGATGGGAAATGAAAAGATTTTGATGGGATTTATAATTAATAATTAAATTTCTACATTTTGGACCGAATTAGGAATCTAAACCATTCCCGAATCCACTTGAACACACAGAAAAAATTTCATCAAGATCTCTCCTGCCGTTTAGAAGGAGGTCAGTCGCATACAAACGCACAGAAGACATACATAAAAATATATGTTCAGTATGAAGGGGCTACAAATGTTTTAATGCATTTCAAATCTGAAATTTATCTCCTCACTTTATTCTAAAGAGGAAAATCTGTTCAAATGCTTTAGATCGAGTTTTATTCAGTTCTGATTCATAGACCATCATATTGAGCTATATTATCCCATGTACGTATAATCAACTTACAAATGCAAAATGTATACATAATACTTGTGTTATCAGACATACAGTGCCAGAATTGTTGCTTTACTTGTAGGTAAATTATTAACAAATTATAACTGGTTTTCTTCAAAACGTTGTTAGTGATTTCATTTTAACTTTCAATTCGTTCTGAATATATGTATATGCAACCTACGAACCTGCATATAATCTTATTATTATTTATTAATTAATTATTATAATGAATTAATTATTTTTATTAATTATTATTATTTATGAATTATTTTTAAGACATTCTTTTTTTTTCTTTAATTTCTTACCGATAGTGCAGAATCTTGTTCATCTAATATATCATCGTAACTTCAATTCTATTAAATATTTAGAGAATAAAATAAGCATATTTATCACAACTAAGTAAGCGTCCTTTTTTGATAAGGCGTTGCTGGATTGCAGAGAGGAACATATGCTAAGATATCATCTAGAGTAATAGCTATTTAATAAGTCGCTTAATTGTAACTAAACATACTAGAGAGTTTTTATATGTACGGGAAAGAAACTTTCTTAGCTACATATTGTTAACATGATTTTAATGGTAGCATTCTGGTACAGAGATAGCACGTTTTTCTCGTGATCTAGACGTCCCTGGTATGAATTCTCATTTGGGCGTAATTGTCCTGTTGTTGATATTACTAAGGGCACTTGCATGGACAAGCCCCCTGCTGATACATCAACAGATTTAAGCCGAAAGGAGCTTCTCTTGTTTTTGAAGTAGCGCCAACTAGGGCCAAGAATACGACTTAGCTACACACTCACATTTGCTTGCACAGCCTTTTTTTACAGGCCCCCTTCACACATCTCACAGATAGCACAGAAAAGAACAACCATGCCCGAACCGGGACTCCCCGTACACGAGGAAGACGCGCTACCTCTGTGCCAGAAAGCCGGCTTATTGCCCTTCTGTGTTCCATCGATAAAGCGTGTGATTGTGCCCCCCCCCCCCTATAAAGGGATGAGTGAGTAGCAAACATCGCACTCTTCGCCTTAGTTGGCGAAGAATAGTTGGCGTTGTTGTTTCTTATGGCGAAGACCATAAGAAACAACAACGGCAAGATTTTAATAAAATACTTTAAAGATAATTTGAGGGGGAAGGAGTGAACTGTTAAAAATGTTCTATCAGAATAGAACTTAAAATTATTAACAGAATCACTTGGTAATTAAAATCCCCGAAGCAGTTATAGCAACTATCTAATTAAAAGATATAAAAAATATACAGATAAATTGTACATACTTTATAATGTTTTTAAATTAAAATTTTGCAACTTTTATTTAAAAAAAATAATCGCTATAAAGATTTAAAATAAAATATTATAAATATACAATTAACTATTATTATGATCTTAAAATAAAGCATTTTAAAATTTGAATGTGGAATAATTAACTTTTTGTGACTTGAAGCAATGGCATTTAAAATTGAATTATAAATTTGTATTAAGTTTAAAAAAACTTATCAGCATTTTGAGAATCAGTTATGAAGCTAATAATTCGCTTTCAGTGAAATGATCTTCAAACTCATCATGCCAACAGCCAATTTAATCACTTGGAAAACATCTAATTAAAAAAAATTAATGACTCTAACAAAGAAGTTGAAGAAACGATAATTTGTATAAATAAGATTGAAAATAAATTTTGTTTGGCTGTTTGTAAGCGTGAATCGTATAAGCCCACAGCCCTTGATAAAATCGAAAGAAAATTGGTACATATAAAAATGTATTTCGCAATTTGAAATTTTCTACAAGACTCTGAAAGAGATGATAGGCCACGGTGACCTGCTGGTAAGGTCTAGACTAGTGAGCCGCAGGGTTCCGGGTTCAAGACTCGATTTCGCCAAAGAAACTTCGTGTAAGGGGGTCTGTTGCACGTTAAATCCGTCAGGGCCCAAGTCCTCCCGCTAGTGTGGTAAGGGTGGTGCCAACTCAGGTGTTGTCCTCGTTATCTGACCGCAACTCAAAATTACGGGGTCCGTCCCAAAATAGACCTGGTGTTGCTTTGCAACGGTTCATTAATATAACAAAACAAAACTGAAGGGGATGATATGGGGAATGAAACCTTTTTCGGTTACCTATCATCATTACTGAATAACTCAGCGAGCAAAAATATTTTTTGCACCATCTTAAATTTTTAACAATTCACTTTTGGTCACATAAATTATATTTTAAACAGTCATTTCTCTAATTTTAATAATATTTTAATGTTAATTAAGACTAAATTTATACCAATAATTTTTCCGATTAAAATATCCGATCAATATTATTATGCAATTACATTCATCACTATCGTGCTTTTCCCAATATTTCCTAATGTTCAATTAATATTTGTTTCATTATTATACACTTACCTATTTCTACCTATTCTGCGAACATAAAGTGGTTGAGCAACCTGTACGGTAATGAGGAATCTTGTGATTGTTAATTTGCCTGTACATCGTTTTCGGAGTCGCACAAACAATACAATGTTAACGTATTTTTAATGAAAAATTTAGTGCTCTACAATCTTTTGGCCATATAAGTCTTCGAAATTCCTTTAGTTTTTAATCAAGCATTATGATAAGATAGTGATTAAAAGATTGGCAGAAGTACATTCTTTTGAAGATTGTATTCGATTTTTGCAGCTTGAAACGTATTTTTAAATCAAGAAAGACCCCAGGTACATTTGAATATATCTTAATCTTTACTTTAGATTCAACTCTTGTTTATGTTTTTTAAACTGAGAAAATTTGAAAATATCAAAAATGTATATCGTATTTATTCCGAGAATTCGATTAAAAAATTGCAATTGTTTTCTAAAAAGTAGATTTTAAAAAAAATAAGTTTCAAAATATTAATGCGTTGAAATTATTTAATGCGTTGAAATAATTATTTAATGCGTTGAAATTAGAAAGTTAGTATTGTTAGTGGAGTACTATTTATTCATAACTGCTTAAAAAGTTCGCTGATTTTTTTCTTTTACAAAACATAGCTTATGTTTGAGTTTGAAAAGTGAATATTATTTATGTAAAAATTACCTTTTGTTCCTTATTGAAATAGATGCCTATAAAATGTATCCGCGGAACACAGTACGTAAGCATTCTAAGAGAATGCGATAAAAAAATTGTAAAAAGGATCTAAAAGCTTCTTTTGTTTTTAAAAATTAAGACTAATTCCTGCTAATTTCCCAAAATTACCGATATGTTTGACGACGCAATCATATCGAGTAATTTCTGTTTTTTGTTTCTTTATTTGTTTAATTGTTTGTTTGTACAGATTCTGTTATCTTTTTTTAAACAATAAATAAGAGACAAATTTTATAGATCGTTTGCAATAATAAAGTGAATAATTCAATAAAGCAATTAAAATGATTAATAATATAATTTAACTTGCACGAGCACTTAACTTAACTTGCACGAGCAAAATTTCTTGATGCTTGGCCGTTCAAGAAATTTTGTTCTGTCATTACCCATGCATAGCAGATTTTATTTTAATCTTTATTTCTTTAATATTTATGAAAAAGGAATTTTACAATCTATACTTTTTATTTTCTTTCTTTTATGCTTTATTTTTGGTATCTTTTGAAAACATTTTATTTTTAAACTTTTCAAAATTTATTCGTTAGCTAGTCAACTCATTCGTTAGCTAGTCAACTTATTATAATAAAATAATAGATGAAATTTTAAAAAATGATCAATATAAAATCTGCTATTCATATTTCAATATATCATGTCAGAATGTAATTTCTTCAACGGCCATGCACCACGTGCTCGTACAAGTTAAATTATATTTTTGTTCATTTAAATCGTTTCATTGAATGAGTGATTTTGGTATTGCAAATGATCCAAAAAAAACTTTGTCCCGCATTTATTGTTTACAAAGAAATATCCCATTCCCTGTTTATTTCATTTTATATAATCATGTACTCAAAATGACATTTTTCTGGGTTTTATTTTCTGTAGTCATTAAATTATTATTTTTAATCAGAGCTTTTGTAAATGGAATGGTAACGCGCTATTAAAAGTTGATTTTTTGAGATGCTTGTGCAGATAATAAAATTTTTATTTATTTTTATTTTCCGCTAACGGATTTTTGTTGACGCCAAAAACCTCATTCTAAAATCAATACCATGTTCTGACATGATAAAAATTAAATAATTAGATCAGAAACTTTATCCAGAAATCAAAGAAAAGTTTTCCTAATATTTATTCTGTTTTATATCAATTATCTTTTTTATATATTATTTAATCATTTTTTAAATACGTTGCTTTAAAATTGCAGCTTGTATTTCAGTTTTCATTTCGGAACTCAAAAGCATTCGAAACTTTTTCACGATATTGATTAAAAAATATTTTTATTCAAATTGCTATTTTCTTTCAAATATTAATAAAAAAATTATTTAGCATATATTTTTAAAATTTTGATATAAACAAAAATACGTCATTCTGTAATACTATATTAATTAATTTTTTGATGTCATACATATTTTTTTGAAAAAGTATAACACTTTTTGAAATGCAGTTCTGAAAAAAAATTAAGGACGGTACAGTAAGACCCCGCTTAACGCGGGGGATACGTTCCATCCGAGTCGAGCGCTAAACGAGGCTGTCTTGACATGTGAATATCGGGGTTAGGGGAAGATGGCTGGGAAGTTGGTTAGGTATCAAATTTAAAAAGTGTGTTTTTTTAATAAAAATAAAACCAAACATTTATTTCTTAAAGCCCAAATTAATACCGCATTATTATTTCTTGCAAAAATAAAAACAAAATATAAATAACAAAACGAATATTCTTTTAAAAAAAACAAATAAAATTATAAGTCAGTCATATTTAGTTAGCCTTCCGCGTTTTCAGTGTTCTGCCTTTTTGCGACAAAAGCATCTAATGTTGTTTGCCTTTTTCTTTTGCGTTGTTCTCTTAAAAGTTCTTCATAAACGGATAGAGCATCTCTAACACCACGCCTTACTTTTGAGCTCCTGTCAAAATTCGAATCATTTTCAATGAATTGATCCATTATTTCAGTTATGGTAGACAAACTCCTTTTTACGAACGCCATCGAAAGTTCTTTTTGCTCTTCTTCTGAATCACTGCTGTCAACATTTTTGTTTTCTTCTTGTTCAGTTAACTCCTTGAGCTCATCCCTCGGTTTAAATAAAAGGGAATCCCCGGGTTGAAATAAAAGAGCGTTAAACCGAAACAGCGCTAAACGAAACAGCGTTAAGCGGGGTCTTACTGTATTTTCGAACACAGGGTATGATTAAAAAATAAATTACACACGTTTCAAGTGGAATGGATTTTCTAAAAGTACCAATAATAAACTAAAAGTACAAATTGAACTAAACCAGTAACTAAAAGTACAAATTAAAATCAATTGTATAAATTCATTTTTGACATAAAATAATTAAAAATAAAATTATATAAAAATATATATGCATTTCATTTTATAGCATACATTAATATTTAAATTGCAATATGATATTACAAAACAGTCTTTGTAGTGATTTTTTGGAGAGTTCGTTTATATTTATTTCCATAAATAATTTATGTGTGTGTGTTTTTTTTTTGGGGGGGGGGGGTATTTATGACATTTCTGCACAATATTATTTAAGTAGAAACTTGGCAATTTTTAATAAATTAAAAACTAAATTAATTTAATAAAACATATCGAGTCGAGAAAAAGTTTTAATATTATTTTAAAGTTTTGTAATTTATTGACTTGGCATTATTATCTGGCATCTAAGCTAATATTATCAATTAATCAATCAGCCCAGGCTAGACTATCCGAATTTTCCTTAGGAGTATAATGTTTATTAAACTGATTTAAGTTAAAGAAAAATATAGATTTTGCGGGACAAAAAATCATGCTGCATAGAAGCAATGCTATTCAAAATTTTGTTGAATTTGTGCATTCTTTTTTAAATATTAATTAAATAGAAGAATATTTATTATAAATACTTTATAATCAGAAGAACACGTTATCTTTATCCAGAATTAAAGATAGTTCAATTATTAACTATTTTTGCCATATTTGATGTGCAAGAAAAAAAATTTGAAGAAGATCTTGAAAATCAAACGTTTTGTTGAAAGTCATTAACTCATGCTTAATACCCAGGAAAAGAGAAATCATTTCCTAGAATGAAACTGAGGAAAAAGAATCATGTCAATATTTATTAGGGAAAAGATATATGGGAAGGAATTCAAAACACTTTGGGGAAACTCATTCTGTTTATCCTTGAGAAAACAACGCCCATTATTTCCTTTTACTTAGGTTTATTTTTATTCCAAACAAAGAAATATTCAAAATTTGGAGATTTTTTTCAATAAAACACCTGGTATGTTGAAACAAGAAAAGTCTATAAATTTGCTAATATAGCAAACTCAAAGGATCGTAAAAATGATGTATAAAAATTATTGTATATTTGTAGTTTTCAAAACTGTTATGAAAATACACGTTGTGTAATTTTTTTTCATTCTTATCTAATTCATAATATCCCCTAAACCACGAGGTTCCACAGTAAATGAATTTATTTTTCACAAGTTACTAAATATGATATTTTTGTTTAATTCTGTATGCAGATATTTCAAATCTCTGCGATTATGAGCTTGTGCTAGATGGTTTCGATTTTGATTAAGACGAATAAGTATAAAGTGAAATAAAACATAAATATGCTTTTTATTTATTCAATATAGCAACATTAGTCACGTTCAAAATCAAATCAAGACTCAACAGTTTAAAAAATAATTATAGATTTTAGTAAATAATAGCTAAAAGAAAACCGTATCTAACAAAAAAAACCATGGAAGCGCTTTATTAATTCATAGGACATCATTTATCTGTTCAGTAATATTCGCTCTTCTATAACAGTAAATATATCACTTCATAAAAACACCGAAATTCTTTAATTTATATTGGTTTCGAACAAATATCTCACATTGCCAACATAAGATTAAAATTTTAGATCATTTATTTGTAAACTGGCTTAGCTTAACTAAATAAATGAACCAGAAAAAACTAAGAGTATTTATTATTTTGTTTACATTCTTTTGAATAGGAAAATACAGAGAAATATTATATGAATTTGCTTAATTCCTCACAGAAAATTTATTTAGCTTCTGAATTTTTTTTAAATCTTGTATATTGAAGCTGAACTACAAATGAAACTCAATATTAAATTTCTTTTGTTTTGGGGACTGTTTTCAATTTATATTCGAAGTAACTATAGTAATAAAATTTTATATTCTCATGTAAAATCGTTTTTGAGGACTGGGAATATACTTCAAATTATGTTGCATAAATGATACATCATGAGGAATATGTTTTGCATACAGATTTTCTAATCTACATTATAAAGAGAATAAACTGTTCATTCGAAAATAAATGTTTTCTTTGTTTTTCTATTATTTTAAATTTAAGCAGGAGTATTCGCTGAGAAATAGGTATTCATGTTGAAAATTTGTGAGTCAAGAAAGAGTCACAAAACAGCTGCATTTGGACATTTCAGCTGTGAAGTTGCGGGTTAATTCAATTCTATAATCGGGATAGCATTTGATGTTGTATCCATAAGAAGTTCTTAGTTACGTAGAAAAAATTTCAGTAATAAGTATCTGATATTTTATTCACACTGAGAAAAATTATAAATAAATAAAACAACTAAATGATCATATTTTATATTAACAACATGTTATTACAACAAAGTTGGATTCTTAATAAAAATCAATCTTTATTAAGAAAGAAATCCATATGCTAATTCATTGAAATTAGATTGGTATTCACAGACTACTAAGGAAAAAAGTTAATTTAAATAAAATGATGATAAATTAGTTATTTTGGTTAAATTTGCCATTCAGAATCTAATTTAAAAACTTTTTTTATGAAATAGTTACTTCTTTATCTTAAAAAAAAGTGTACTAATATTACAGGAATATTTAAATCATAGAATTAATTCAAAACATTTTGAAATTTAAACTTTATGTTATTGATCTGAAGCCATCTATTTATTTATTTATTTTTACTTCATTTGTGAATTCAGTTATTAAAGAATAAAAATAAAAGGTTAATAATTTTACATTTCCATTTGTTGGAAAATAATTTTTAAAAAACAAATCTAAAAAAAAACATTAAAAATTAAAGCAGATAGAAGTAAGTTTCAAAATTTATTTTAGAAAAATGTTTTACAGGTATCAGAAAAATAAGATTATTTTTTTATCCACCCAAATTTTTTTATTACAGTTTTTTTAATACTTGTATTATTCTATTTTATTATATATAATCTAACTTTTATAATTGCTTTCGTGTTTTTTGTATTTTCAGTAACACTTCAAGCAAGAAAATGTCCACTTCCGTGATGAAATCCTTAAACCATTTTCTTTTTCATCCAGGTAAACAAATTTTCAGATAACATTATGAAGCTTTTTTATAATAATCTAAAAATAAAAATATGAGTGCTGAGTTTGTCATGAAATTGCTCGTACTGAAATTTTCCTACGTCAAATGTTTCTTGTATTCTAGATGATAACCTACTAATAAAGCTTTTAATCACTTTAACTTTTAGTTAATTATTATCTGACTTACAAGATTTTTTTCCAACGATGATCACACTAGAAGAGAAAAAAACTTTAATGTTCATTTTAAAGCATTCGAAGACATATCTATTTAGTCTATGGAATACTAGTTGTGTATAATTTATTTAGATACTCTCCACCTTTAGCGTCCAGCCAGTTCGCTAGTATTTAATGATAGCTATTTTTTTTTAAATATTTTAGGGGGGGGTCTGCAAATTATTTTTAAGCTTCAGATTTTGAGAGTTATATAATTCAGTCATAGTATTTGTAGGCCTAAACAGTTCTCTTTATTATACTAATTTCTCTCTCTTTAAATTTCTATCAGAGGCCATAAAATTGCGCCTTTAAATTAGAGTGGAAATTTTAAATTGCAAATTCTATAAAAGCATTTTTAATGGAAACAACCATGTATTTATTAAAAATATGAAAATTGAAAGCAGATTCGTTCGGCATCGAAGTTGTATGTTCACAGCAGAATAATTTTCGTAATTTATATAATATTAAAAAAGAATTATTCAAAAAAAATCTCTGATTCCCCATAAAATTCGATTTTTTGTTTTATTTTTAAAATATTTAAATGATGTAAATAAAAATATTTAATTTTATTTCATTCAATAAATGTACTTACAAAAAAAAGTAATAAAGCGTAAATTTTACACAGTCATTTTGTCCTAAGAAATCTTATTCTGCGAAACACTCTTTGCACTTTGAACTTTTAAATAAATAAATAAACGTTTCTAAACTCTGCGATCAAATCTGATCGATTTATGAAATTTTTTATGCGTTTATTAATTTTAGAACAATCATCATTTTATAATAATATGCCAATCACTGTCGAGAAATTCTTTTAGAACACCAACGCATTTTTTGAGACGGTTCATGATGTGGTCTAAAATCACCAGTTTTTATAGAAAAGTAATATTCAAATTTCAAAAAATTATCAGTTTTAGAAACTGAATTAGTTGATTAGAGTTCAACAACTTTTATTTAAGATATTTCTGTCTAAAGAATAATTTTTTAGATATGATTCAGAGGGAAGAGGACCTCTATAAAAATTTAAAATTTGTAATTCATCGGAGCATTTATTGACTCAAGTTGCATAAAATATACTTTAGTTCATTTAGACCAATGTTTACTAGATGTACGTCCAAATCAGCAGATGGGAGCTAATAAGAGTGGTTAATCTCTATATATTATGTTTTCCTGAAAATAAACTGTTTTATTAAATTTAATAATATGGTTATTGTGAAATGTCATATAAAACTTTTCGTCCATTTACTTTTTAGTAAATATCATATTTCGAATTTTATTCACTTAATATACACACGTGCTGAAAATTATACTTTTATGTAGTTAATATGCAATAATAGTTTATTTATTTCTTTAATTTGAATTTCTGTTATTGTGATGGCAACTCGTTGATAAAAGCTACTTTCTTTCCATTGACGTGCCCGTACAGCTAAATTTTTTTTGTGTGTGTATGTGCGAAATAAATTGTTGAAAAAAATAGCTAAAATAATTCTTTAAAAATCTATTAACCCTCCAAGGGTCAACCCCGTAAATAGACGGAATCTCTTCTCCCTTCAAAACGTTAAACCCGTGAATAGACGGAAATTTAAATCCCCTTAAAACTGTCACTGCCCGTACTTTTACGGGTCCACTTTTTCGCTTCCCCGAAACACAAGCTGCGAGATAGTGAGAAAGAAATGTGAGATAAGGAGAAGCCAATCGTTATCAGTGGACGATAGGAATGCTGTCTTCCTGGTCGCGTTCTTTTAAGCAGTTTAAAATTTCGTTTACATTCTCAACCTTACTTTTGAGATTTTGAGAATAAATGCGAATCCACATTAAGTTTTAAATAAAAGGAATAAAACTGAACGTATGAAAATATATTCCCGGAATGAACATATATGAGTATTGTAATTAATAAATTCATCCATAAGATTTTAAAACTTTTTAGGGTGAAATAACTGTTAATCTAAAAAAATAAATATAAAATAAAAATTTGACATTTTTCTCTTTTATAACGTACTTTTATTTAAGGATTTTCGAATTAAGATTGCTTATGCAACTTTTTTTTAAAAAAAAAATAAGACACTGAAATTATATGCTGAATTCTATTTAATGAGCGAGACTTTTCATCTTTGAATGATTTTTTTTGTTTTCCTTGATAAGTGTAATTAAAAACGGGGAGATATTTTATTTATATAAAATCCATAAATCAAAGTGAGTTTTTTTAGAATGATAAGTTTTACATTCATTATATTAAATCATATATTTTTATAACGTAATAATTTATATATAAAAATTGATAATTTATTTAATTTGCAATTTTTTTTTTGTTTATGGAATTACGCATTCCTTGACGAATACAAACAGAAATTTAAGCATTGTAGAGATATTGTTTTTATATTTTTCTCTAGTTTTTAATAATATTTTCAAAGTTAAAATAAGCGCAGTTTTTATAGATTATATTTTTTTATCGAAATATTAATCTTATTTCACTGTACAGTCTCATATATACAACACGCACTTTTGTGAATGTTAAACACAATGTTAAGTGACATTTTTATATACGTTTAATATTGAGTAATTTAATACGCAAATTTTAATGCTCGTGAAAGTAAATGAATGAATGAGTTAAAAGTTATAATATTTTTAAGTTAATTTAATTAAAGTTAAATAATTATACTTTGTGTTTTAAATTCTAATTTTTTCAACTCCTTGGTCTAATTTTATTTCATATCTTAGCATTAAAAAAACTAATGCATGCAACTGGCATTTAGATTACCTTCTTCTCTTGTTTGCAAAATTTGAGTTCACTAGAGGTGATTTTAGTTTATTTATCCAGTTTGTTCACAGGAGTAAGAAAAATTCAGAAATACCCACATTTCAAGTAATTTGAAATTCTTTATTCTTAATAAACTTTAGCCTCACGTTTTCATTTTTTAAAAACAGCACTTGTTTGAACAAGGGTGTCAGACACGCAGATCTCTTACCACCATTTCTACTAAAATAGCGAACATCTTTACTGATAGTGAAGATGAATATTCGTTTTAGCGATCTCCAGATCAAAATGCTTGACCTAGGGCGAACATATTTTATCCGTATATAATTTGGGACTGGAAATAAACCCCCCGGGATAAAATTATCAATAATTTTAATCAGAATTTTTATTACTTAAAATTACATAAAATTTTAACATTTATTCACAATAAAAGTTGAAATTATCACAACATTATTTATACAGTGTATAATTTTATTTATACATTTGAATATATCACCAAGAAAATTCATTCTTTAAGAAAATTAAGATCTTGAATTTTTTGTATCTTATTTAGTGACATGCTAATTATAGAACTTCAGCTACATGGTTTATTTGTAATTCAATAAAAAAAATTTGGAAAATGATATGGCAAAAAAATTTGTATCATTGATAAATAAAATTTTGAATTTACATTTAATGTACCAAATATATTTTTACTGTGTTATTTTCGAATGAAATGTAAAATTTTAACATTTTATTATTGCTTGAAAAAGAGTTTTTTCAGTCATGAGGGATTTAAATAATTTTAAATTGAGATTGACATAGGAAAAAGTAATTTATTTATTAGATAAATTTGATCTTATTTTTTAATTAAGTTTGTCATTTAATAATTAAAAACAATTAAAGACACGTCCTTTTAATTGAGATAAACAAAGAAAGCCTCTAAGTTTGTCATTCGTAAGAATTTATGCATTTTTAAAAAAAAATCTTAAGAATTTATGCCAATTTGTATAATTTTATTCAAAGATTGATTAATTTAGTGATGAGAGTAATACGCATGCCTTTAGAATTAATATTTTGAAAGCGCATTTTAGAATACTGAAGTACATTGGAAATACTCTGAAAGAATCTTTTTTTTTTTTTTCAAGAATTAAATCACTTGCATGTAATTTCGAAATATAATTTCACATTACGAGGGGATTAAAATTTTTGAGAAACTTATTACAATAAAAAAATAATAGGCGAAAACTTTCAATTCATAAAAATTAGAATCGTATCGTATTAAATACAACAAAATGTATTTCTAATTTAAATTATATGTAGTGTTTCATGAAATAATCATAAATCCTCTAAAACACAACCATATTTTCTGTGTTTTCAATCTGTGTTATTTCGATCGGCTGAAAGAAAAATGCTGTTCGAAATCGAAAGACTGCGATAAGCAACAGATGTCACTCACAACATGACATCGGCTAATCTGCCTCCCCCTGCTGTGCGGTAGTAGCCGCAACAGGGGAAAGCAATCCTTTTGTCCAAACCCTGACACTTTTAAGAACAAACCTGTTATTCAGACGCGCCGCTTTCGGTAAGTATTGCATTCTGAATATCGCCGCCTGGAGGGTTAAAAATTGAAACTTAATTAATAGGATAAATTATTAGTATCACTAAAAAGATAACCTTTTGAGCTTTAATCTTGATGCAAAAAAATCCATTTTGTAACGTAATATTTTAGGATGTTATCATTGAAAAACGCCAAAATTATGCTTATATTTTAATTAATTAAAATTCTAATTAAAAATCCAAAAAATCGCACCGTAGTGTCCATTAACCAGCTCGACAAAATAGTGGTCAGAGTAAAGAGAATAGGAGGAGGTGTGTACAACCAGTAATAAAACAAATTTCGGAAGTCCATCCGAGATTTATATTTCAGTGAAAATAGAATCATCGAAAAGTGATTGTCTCAAAATATTAAAACGAACAGTACCTCAAATTTATATCGTCACAAAATTGAAGGATAGATTAATAATATTTGTGGGGAGATTAAGCATATAATATATTAGAGATGGAAAATATTGATATCATAATTTTTACTTACTTAGCCATCGCATACACACAGATTTAAAAGTAAAAACTTACTGATACTCCTTCTCAGGTAGAAATTAAAATTTTCAATACATTACAATTGAACGCTCTTTGCATAAAATTAACGTCAATTGTTGCAGTGAATTTTACTTTTCATTCCATCACTTGAATAAAAAATCAAATGCATGTGTTATTGAATACATTTACGACTCAATTTCGTTTTTCATTTCTTGCAGATATTCAGCAAAAACTGCTGATCAAACATTCATCCATATCATTCATGATCATTCTCGTATATATTCTCGCCACGAAATTTTTTGGACCTCTTTTTATGAGACATCGAAGGCCTTTCAAGTTAAACAAAGTCTTGATCATATACAATTTCACAATGTCAGCTGCAAATTTCTATCTGGCCAAAAAAGTAAGTCATGTTCCATTGTTTTTCTGTATATTCCTTTTATTAATACTACTCATTATGAATCTCCAGATGCATTTTCGGAAGAATGGCTGCACAGTTTCGCATCTCATGTCTACTAGAACTCAAATGGTAAACATGGTGATGAGAATAATCATTACTGGATGTTAACTGGCAAATCGCAGTGTGTTCCGAGTATGTGAATTTCCCGGCAATGTCCGTAGAAAGAGACGCCGAGCTCAAAAAACGCTTTCTCGATGATATCTGGTGGACATGATGACTAAAGTAATTTTGATTGCATTTGAACGGAAGAGTCATATGTTGTTGGAAGTGAGTTCATAGAAAGGGATATAAAACTCGAAAGGGCTTTCACCATGATACGTAGAGATGGCTAAAGTAATTTTGATTATATTTGAACGGAAAAGTCATATGTTGTTGGAAGTGTACTCATAGAAAGGGATATAAAGCTTGGAAGGGCTTTCACTATGATACGTAAAGATGACTAAAGTAATTTTGATTGAATTCGATGGAAGAGTCATATGTTGTTGGGAGTTTGCTCATAGAAAGGGATTTTATAAAATCATATCATATAAATCATATCTTAGAATCATATCATATAAATCATATCTTAGAATCATATCATA
>JAOUZG010000273.1:3030447-3044326 GCA_026289955.1 Argiope argentata
TATCTTAGAATCATATCATATAAATCATATCTTAGAATCATATCATAGAAATCATATCTTAGAATCATATCATAGAAATCATATCTTAGAATCATATCATAGAAATCATATCTTAGAATCATATCATATCATAGAAAGGGAAAGACTTTCACCATGATACTTAGAGAAGACTAATGTAATTCTGATTACAATTTAACGGGCGAGTTATATGTCAGTGGAAGAATAAAATTTTCGATTTCCATTGAAAGGGATAGCAAGTTCAAAAGGTTTTTTCCCGTGATATCTAGCATATATGGTGAGACATATGAGACCGGACTCGCCGAAAATCGCCACTTTCGGCAAGTCCTAATTCAAGCTTTTCCGGATGTATCATTGAAATCTAAATGTAAAAGAGAATTAGTTAGCTGCTCATATGAAATGACTATTCCATTTTACTATCGTGCATGGGAAATTCTATCATTTTTGAGAATAAAAACCATAAAGGGGACTATCCAGCTCAATGGATAAAATACTGAAATTTTCATTTTCTTACAACTCACTCTGCGGATGAAAATAGAAATTCAAATTCAAAATTCATATTAGGTGAATTATAACATCATAATGAAAAACTTTTTTTAATTTTAGATGACTTCAAATGTTTAGAAGTTTGGGACAAAAAGGAGAATTTAAACTTACAGCTTTCACTGTCTTCTACCTTTTATTTCAGGTCCTAAATAGAAATTTTTCATTAATTTCATTTTCTATCACCCTCTAGCTTACAGAATTTTAACCTAAAGAAAATAAACCAGTTAAGCGGTTAATAGCCCCATTCTTTATCAAAATTCACCATTCTCAAATTCATAATAGTGATCTGGTAATTTCTTCTTATTTACGTTTCGCTATATAAATTAATCTATCAAAAGGTTTAATTGTTTATAGTAGCACTATCTGCTAATGAAATAGAAATAAACAAAAATGGAATTTAAAAAATTAGTTTGTTTTCATTCAATAATCCAAATTTTGGGGAAGGAGAATATAAAAAATTACCATTCAAATTCCCAAATGATTTCACCAGCAGGAAATACCATGTTTTTTCAATATACCAATATATATTATATACCAAATTTATATACCAATATATATTTTATTGGTATATAAGTTTGGGTTTTTAAAATATATACCCAAATTTTATATGAGTTCTTGAATGAAAACTTTCATTTTCTTACTTTTTCAATGAGGCAATGCAGCAGAATGACCTAAGCAAAAAAAATATGTATTTATCAATTAAAAATGATTCCTCAATGAAATCAAATTCAAAAATGCGGATTTTGGATAGCTTTTTTTTATAATAAATGTCTCGAGAAGAAATAGAATTTTTTTAGGAATTGCATCTTACATAGTATTTTTATTTTCAGTGTTTTGCACCTACTATTAAACACTGGAATGCAAGATGTGGTTTTAAAAAGTCTCTTGCATATGTGGAATTCATGAAGGTACGTTTAATTTTACTCATATTAAATTCTGAATAGTAAAATGTGTAAATCTGAAAGGTAAAAACATTTAAATTCTTTTTTTTTTAATTTATTTTTAAAAAAGACATTTCTCATCGGGTTTTTTTTTCAGAAAAAAATTTATTTTGTGGATATCAAAACATTCCAAAACATTATGCTTTAAAATGATATCAAAACATTACACTTATGTTCATAAATTAAGGATAATGCAAGTTCAGGAAAAAAAAGAATCGGAAGCAAAGCAAATGCGGTTTATTTGTAAAGCCTATTTATTAAACAAAAGGTAAAGAGCAAGAAAGGTGCTCCGTGTTTGATATCATTAATAAAAATTGTAATTTTCTGCTTCTTGAAGAAAATTACAAAAAAAAATATTTGCAAAAACCAATATTGCAGGGTTGGTATGACGGTTAATACATAGTATGCCTCCCAGAGGATGCAATGCAGTCCGTACAACACCTTGGCATGCTGAATATGAAATTATCTTGGAGAATATTGAACCATTTCTCAAAAACTGCTGTCCATGTAGAAGGTGTTTATCGCCAAGCATATAGCATACATGCTCTACTGGATTCAAGTAGGATAAGAATGGTAGCCAATCCATACGGGTGAGTCCATATCCACAGATCGAAGGCATTCGTTGACAATCTTTGCACAGTGAGCACGAGCGTTGTCATACATAAACACGACTTCTGTGCCCATGGTGCCCTTAAACAAACGTACACGTTATTTCAGAATGATGCCACGATAGATTTGGCCTGTCATAATTCGAATTTGAACAAGAAAGTCAGTTCTGGAACCTATTTCCTCCCAAAATGCGTAATCCTGCACCACCATAACGGTGCAGGATTACACCTAAGATATTTCCTCCCAAAATGCGTTCATCGATGTTCTCTTGATGGTAACGGGTATCTGGCGCTCTCTATTTGAAAGACCGGCGAAAATCAGACTGCAAGCTAAACCTGGACTAGTCGGAAAACATCACACAAGCACATTGTTGTGGTGTTCACAATGCATGATCTATATTCCAGGCTAACTAAAGGCCACAGTGAGGTGCAGTAAGTGGAGCAAATTTGGCAGTCCTACAAGCAGGTGAGTCAATCTACCCTAAGAAATTGTATATGGTCTGTCTTGAAACTGTCGTACCAGTGGCTGAAGAGATCCGACGGGACAGGTCTGATGCTGCGCTCCCTCTGTTTCTTTTGGCAGTAACTGCCAAATACGGGTCCTCAATCGGAGTTGTAACTCGGGAGCTACCTGTCCTGTAACGTCCACTCTCATTACCATCATTTTGGAATCGTTGCTAAAGCCAGGAGATGACACTCATAGATTCCTAGTTCCTCGGATACTTCTAGTCAGGTACGTCCACATTCAAGACGGCTGAACCCTTTGAGTACCAAATGCGTCCTTTGTGTCATAACTATGCAGTTAATGAACCGAAAGGCTTATAAAGTGCTAGGAAACAATTTTACTTCTTTGCCTTCATTCCTTACACATCACTCTCTTATTCTCTCATCATTGTGACGCCCTATCGGTGTCATCTGGTGGCTTCAGCAGTTTGCATATGATTTTTGAAGATGTGTTTATTTATGTTATAGGTGATCTATATATTGTGGAGTTCTATTTCCACGTGACTCTGAATTATCCTTAATTAATGGACATGAGTGTATGTGCAATTTTGTTTTAAGCAATTGATATCATTGAAGGCTTTTGGCTCCTCGAAAAATAAGTTCAGGCGTAAGCCCTATTCAAATATTTTGTAATTTGCATTTTATATTAAGGACGCAGTTATAATTTCTTGCTTATTTTTTCTATTTTTCAGGAAGATAGCGTGTATGTGTGGTTACTGTGTTTGCTGAAATATGTAGAACTTGTAGATACGGTAAGTCCTTTTCACAAGCCTGATAATTGTTATTTAAAATCTTTATTTTGTTTCACCTTTTATGTTATTTTGTCAAATGTATATTTTCTTTTTAGTTAATTGTCGTATTAATCGACAATTTTATTTAATATTTTCTACAATATTTATACTAAATTCAAACTCAAAGCTTTTTCACGTATAATTGTTAAAATATACATGGTGTTAATTAATTATTGTCGAGGTTTCCGTACCTCTTAACTTTCGAATAAAAAATATTACGCAAAAACTGATTACGTATTCGTAAATTGCAACTCAAAAAATTTCATTAATGATATTAAAAAGATTAATGAATTTACACATAGTTGCCCTTCGAGGCTCGTAACATATCGAGACTAAATAAATGACAAGTGCCTTAAGTAATAACAACAACAATACTTTTAAATAATAAATTTCATTATTTTTTTAAGAATTTTCTTTGCTTTTTGCAGTTGTTTGTGGCGTTTTCCAAATAATTATAGCGAATGTCATTATTATTTTTCTCTTTAATTTAGCTTCCATTAGAACAATTTGCCGAAATTCAAAAGTTCGGGAACACAAGTTATTTATAAATAAAATTAGTCTAAATTTTATTTTCGATATATTGTTTTAGCAAATAATTCAATAGAATCGGCTAATTAATGATCGATTCCAATAATTAATAAAGATTAAAATGAAATCGGCAATGCATATTTCAATGTATCATGTCAGAGCATCATTTCTTGAACGGCCAAACACCACGTGCTCGTGCAAGTTGAATCATATTTTTATTCATTTTAATTGTTTCATCGAATGAGTCACTTTAGTATTGCAAACGACCAAAAAAAACTTTGTCTCACCTTTATTGTTTAAAATAATATCTCGTTTCCAATTTATTTCCTTTCATATAATCACGTGCTCAAAATGACATTTCTCAAATGACATTTTTCTAGGTTTTATTTGCTGCAGTAATTAATTTATTTTTTTAATAAGAGCTTTTGTAAATGCAATGGCAACATGTTATTGAAAGTTGATTTTTTTTTAGGTGCTCGTGCTGGTAATAACATTTTTATTTTTCGCCACTGGATTTTATTTACGCCATAAATCTCATTCCAAAAACAACATCATGTTCTGACATGATTAAAAAAACTTTTTTTTCTTTTTTTACAACAGAATTAACTTATAAATAAGTTTTTAAAGATATATTTAGCTGCCTGTATATAATAAACTATGCCATTACAATTTCTTTAAAACTATTAAATTAAAAAAATAATAATGTCATAAAAATTATAAAATTTATATAGGAATGAAAATAGTTCTATAGTTTTAAAATCGAACTCTTGTAATTTATAGCTTACCATTATTTTTTGAGGGAAATCAATTTTATAGTACCTAAGTAAATTTCCATACACTGGTTTTCGTTGATCTCATTTAGTTTTAATCTTTTGATAAACAATTACTGGTAAAATATTAAATCTTTCTATGTAACAAAATCGTTCATCAAATAATATTCAATTAGTTTACTTTCATAGAAATATAAGAAAATATTCGCCAAAGCACTAGAAAAAGTTGTTTATAAAATTGGTCCAATTTTCAAAACATTAAATTTACATAATTGAATTTATTAATTAAAGTATTAATTAGTTTTTTGCCATTACATTATAGCATAAATATTTTCTTCTTCGATTAGTTCGTGCATGAGTATTGAAGCGTAGCGTCTGGTTCGAGAAATCGAGGATGCTATATTCATACACAACAACTTTATTCAAGTGCTAACTAGATTCTGGCGCTCTCTCCTTTTTTGTGAGGTTACAAAAAGGTTGCCAGTTGGCGGGAGTTCCTTCGCCAAAGGCGAGTAAGCACAATACGGAACATCCCCCGCGGCGTTGAAATATTAGAAATATTTAAATATTACACATAAAAATTAACAACCATTATATAATACAAACAATATAAAAGTGTTAAATAGATGCAAACACAATTGAATATTAATTCAAAATTTAAAGCTTAAATTACACAAAAGATACAATTGAGCACCCTATTTAAAATTAAAAGCTTAAGTTAGTTAAAATACACAAAGATACAACCAACACTGTAATACACTTAGCTACCCTCCAGGAGACGAAGATTGTTCTCAATAGGCAAAACACTAATTTTTGAAAGTGGTCTCCTAAAATTACCCTTTGGGGTACGGACGTCAACCACTCTAACGTTTCCATCAGGGCCTGGAATGGACTTAATAATCCTACCCAATAACCACTTACAGGTCGGGAGTTGAGGATCTTGAATCAAAACCATCATACCAGGAATAATATTAAGTTGTTTAAATACCCACTTAGTTCGCTGTTGTAAGTGACTCAAATAGCTATTTTGCCATCGTTTCCATATGACTTGAACCAATCTCTGAGTTTTTTGCCATCTATCAAGAAGGGTTTCTCTTTTATCAGTTAGGTCTGGCTCAAGGATAGCCTTTATGGGTTTTCCTAACAGGAAATGGCCGGGAGTTAATACCTGGAAATCGTCTGTATCAGTTGATAAGGGAGTGAGAGGTCGTGAATTGAGGATGCCCTCAATTTGAGTAATTACAGTTAAAAATTCCTCCAGCGTAAGTTTTGAGACGCCTATCACTCTCTTCAAATGATGAAGGATTTTACGCCGGCTTCCCAGAGGTCACCAAAATTGGGTGCCCTAGGTGGCAAAAATTTCCATTTTATGCCCTCTGAATCTAACAGACTTGCAATCTCTTCATTTTTACGACAAGTTTATAGAGATGCTTCAGTTCTGCTGAAGCACCCGTGAAATTCGCAGCATTATCGCTAAAAAGAATTGAACTCTTGCGACGACGTGCAAAAAATAGTTTCAAAGTGGCAATTAGAGCGTCTGCTGTCAAATCTGACACAAAGTCCAAGTGAACTGCTTTAGTTGCCATGCAGACAAAAATGACTACATAGACTTTCTGAAATGTACCCTTTCTCTGTCCCTTATATTTGATCAGAAATGGACCACATAAATCTAGTCCTGCGTTTTGAAAAGCTGAACTTGGCGTTACTCTTTCAGACGGCAGATCCCCCATAATCTGATTAGCGACAACTGGGTTAACTTTGAAGCATTCTACACATTCATGAACGACCTTTCGCGCTATGCTTCTACCACCCAAAGGCCAATATTTTTAGCGTACGGTATTTAATAGGGCCTGTTGACCTACATGAAAATCTCGCCTGTGATAATACAAAAATATAAGTTTAACTAACTTATTTCCAGCAGGCAGAATTATGGGATATTTTTGATTGCAATTCACATTAGATTGGGAAATTCTACCCCCTACTCTTAACAAACCATTTTTATCAATAAAAGGATTGAGAAATCTTAGCTTGCTTGACCGAGGAACTGAAGATCCTCCTTTTAAGGCAGATATCTCTAGAGAAAAGTATCTTTCTTGAAAATGTTTAATAAGAAAGACCTCTGCCTTACCATATTCTTCAAGAGTAACTGAATCCCCTTGTTTTTCCCCAGCTTTACAATTTCTAATAAACCTGAAAATAAAGACTAAAATAATAATCAATTTATGAAAATTATTTGTAAGGTCAAGCAAGTTATCAATGAAATTAGAGTCAATAGTCAGCTTTAGAGTCAATTGAGATATGGGTTTTAGTTCATTTTTATAACACTGATCAGTCACAGCACTGGAAACCTGTAAACTGTCAGGAGTAACTGCAGCTAACTTCTCCAAATCAGGACCCTTCCACCACAAGTCGTTAGCTGTAAGTGCCCTCACAGACCACGGGAGATGACATCGGCTGGGTTGCACTCTGACGGGACATGCTTCCATTGGAACCCCTTGGTTAACTGCTGGATCTGGGACACTCGATTGCCGACGAATGTCTTGAGCAGACTTGGAGCGGTATTAATTCATGCGAGAGTGATTGTAGAATCCGACCATAATTGCATGGACTCTATCTGCATCTTTAGAGCTGATATGACTCTTTGAGTAAGCTTCGACAGAAGAAGACATGCACACAGTTCAAGCTTCGGTATTGTCATAAACTTGGTCGGAGCAACACGTGATTTACTGCACAGGAGTTGGCAATTTGATTCACCGAAGGGTAAACACTGTCTGGAGGTAAATCACAGCTGCGTAACATTTCGAGGAAGCGTCCGCAAATCCGAAAAGCACTACACGGATGCCATTAGTCTTAAGAAAGCATCTAGGTATCTTGATTTTCTCCAAATCAGGCAGTGTCCTAATGAAATTCTCCCATTGATTTGAAATATCTGGGGGAAGTATTTCATACCAGTCTAATTTACGCAACCAGAGCTGTTGCTTAAAAATCTTGGCTTTGGAAATGACGGGACCCAGAAGTCCAAGAGGATCATAAATGCGTGCAATCTGGGACAAGACATCTCGTTTTGTATAGCTGTGATCAATGCTGACGTTGGCTTTATAAGTGAAGGTATCACTTGCACTGTTCCAAATCATGCCCAGAGTCTTTACCTGGATTTCCTCAGAATTCCTGTCAAGAGAAAATTCCCCCTGCCGAGTAGTAGGAGAAAGGTTCGTACACCACTTGTGCAACGTCATTCCTCCTCTTTGAAGAAGCTGCTTTAATTCAAGCTGAAGGGTCTCAAATTCCGTTAATTCCGAAGAACCTGAGAGACAGTCATCCATGTAAAAGTCTTGACGGAGAACCTTTGAAGCCAGTGGAAAGTTCTTTCCTTCATCCAAAGCGAGTTGCTGCAAAACCTTCGTTGCCAAGTACGGAGCGCTTGCAGTACCATATGTCACCGTTCGTAATTCATACACTTTAGTGGGAGACGATTTATTACATTTCCATAAGATTCTTTGCAGCTTAGTCTCAGATTCATCTAACTCTATCATCCTAAACATCTGCTTTATGTCCGCGGTGAAGGCATAAATGTGTTTGCGGAATCGAACCAGAATCGAGAATAGGTCATCCTGAAGCACACCTCCCTTGTACAATAAATCATTTAAAGAGTAACCGCTGGTAGTTTTAGAGCTAGCATTAAATACAACACGTAATTTAGTTGTCTTGTTTTCGGGTCGTAAAACGCCATGATGAGGGAAATAATACCCTGCTTCAAAATTTGAATCCTCCTTCACCTCTTTCATATGTTGCAAAGATTCATATTCCTTCAAAAAATCTGAGTAGAGTGCCTTCATAGTGGGATCACGTTCTAAGCGTGTCCATAGCTGATCCAATCTTTTAGATGCGATCGTCTTAGAATTTCCTAACATGGTTTCAAACAATTCTGGCCTCATTGGCATACAGACAACATACCTACCATCTGCCTTTCTAAAATGAGTTTTCCCGAAATGCTCGTTGCAATAATTTAATTCCTCACTATTGCAAACCTTTTGAGGTTCGACTTCCTCCATTTCCCAGAAGTTGGTCAGCGTTTTGTCCAAAGAGTCTAAAGTTTTTGTCATAAGGCATTGTTTGGTAGAAGTATTTGAATTATCGTCTGAAATGTCACCCGAAACCAGATATCCAAAACAACTAGATTGCAGAAATAAATTATTCCCAATCTTAATTTTATCCTTCTCTAAAAACGCGAAGAATAATTCTGCACCCAACAACATATCTACTCTTTGAGGAATAAAAAATGATGGGTCAGCCAGCTGTATATTGCTAGGAAAATTTAAATCTCAGCGTTAATTTTCTTTGAAGGCGAGAAGTTACTAATCTTTGGCACAAGCAAAAAGTCAATTTCCCATTGTGCATCATTATTTGCATTTGAGATATGAGCCGAAATCTTTTTGTTTATGTTAAAAGATGAATCATTCAAACCACTGACTGGAATATTTATTCTTTCTTTTTGTAAACCTAAATCGTCTGCTGCTTTTGAGCATATGAAACTTGATTCTGACGCGGAGTCTAGAATGCATCTTAGTGGCCTTCTAATTCCCCTAGAATCCTTAACATAAATTATTGCAGTATTAAAATATTTTTATTATTCCCGTTAGTATGGAAAGAAACAAGAGCATTTTCTGAAGTCGAATTTAATTCTGAACGGTTTACGACTTCCGGTGATGAATTTGCAGCTGGCGTCAGTGCGTCAAGGTCAACTCTAAAACCAGATGCGGGCGTTGAATATCTATGTAGCAATGTATGATGCCTCCGTTTACAAACAAAACAAGAATTATTCGATTTGCAAGCAGAAACAGCGTGAAATTCACTTAGACAGTTAATGCAAAGACGAAGTTTTTTAACCATATCAGTTCTGTCGGCTAGTTTCATTGCCTTAAATTTATCGCAGTGATGCAAAGCGTGCGATTCCGTTTTACAGGCATTACACAACTTTAATTTGTTACTAGATTTAACAAAAAAGGATTTTGATCGTTCCGAATTCGATTTCAAGGGAATGCCGGCCTTAATACTGCTCAAAATTTGGCATCTTCTTTCTAGAAATTCCAAACATACATCAAAGTCAGGTACTTCGTTATCTTTTAAAGTTAGTTCATATTGCTTCCTTGTTTCTCTATCTAGTTTTTCTAAAACCACATTCAATAATAACGCGTTTGACAATTTATCTCTTTCAAAGTCTAAGATTTTCAAAGATCTCAGATTTTTTTTTAACGTTATCTAAAAGGATGCGCAAATCTTCAGAAGATTCACGTTTCATCACCTGCAAATTGAGAATGCTTTTGATATGACAGTCTACCATCATTCGTTTGTTTTCGTATCTTAGCTCAAGAGCTTTAAAAAGCGAAGAAAAATTATCATCAGAAGTTTCAATTATCTTTGCCTCTCCCTACAGAGAACCGCGCAAATAATGCAGTTTTTCGCTATCAGAAAGCAGAGAATTTTGATTTACAAGACTGTTAAATTGAGTTTTAAATAAATTCCAATCTTCAAATTTCCCGGTAAAGACCGGAAGTGGAATTTTAGGTAGTTTTACCGGTGTAGCTTTATGCTGATCTGCATCGTATTTCAATTTATTAATAGAAGTTTTTAAACTTACTTCTAAATTTTGCAGGTCATCCTCCACCGAATTCAGATCTGGTAGTGCTTCAGTGTATATCGTTTCATCCGTTATCCTGTAATAATCGTCCTTTAATAGTTCAAATTTATCCTGAAGCTTTATTAGAACGTCTAATTTAGCCTTAAGTTCCGGTACTGAAAGGTCAGTATGCGTCTGTAGATCCTTTGCCATTTTTGTAAGCTGACCTTCGATGTTGCCGCGTTTGCGGTTCAAGGTAGTGATGTCGACTTCGTTTGCCATGATTTGACCATGTACAAAATACAGCGAAATGCACTAAACAAAGCCGCGTATATGAAGCGTGAACTAATTAACTCAATTAGTTCCGGTGCGACGGACGATTATGAAGCGTAGCGTCTGGTTCGAGAAATCGAGGATGCTATATTCATACACAACTTTATTCAAGTGCTAACTAGATTCTGGCGCTCTCTCCTTTTTTGAGAGGTTACAAAAAGGTTGCCAGTTGGCGGGAGTTCCTTCGCCAAAGGCGAGTAAGCACAATACGGAACAAGTATCCAATTTTAAAAATATTAGTTTATGGATAGGGCTATATTTAGGCAAATTGAAAGCTTAATATTACAATTAAGCAATTATTATGAAGTTATCAAAAATTTTAATTTTATGTGTAATAATTATTAGAAATTGAAAAAGATATACTCTCCAATGTAGTATAGGAATCATCAGTGCTATATGTTACTTTTCCTGAAAATTTTAATAGAATAAAAAATTAAGAATAATTATCTATTAAGTTAAATGTCCTTTTTTGCGTCAAAAGTCTGATACATCAATATTTTTACTACTTTTGATGCCTTTTAAACACAATATTTTAACACTTTTTTCAATATTATGGTACAACTGAATCTGAAAATACATATTTAAAATTTCATAATTTCAAGAAGATAGAGAAAAAAAACTAAAAATACATTCTCCGGTCTTTTTTTTTCCCTTGAAGATTAAAAAACAAAACAAAAGAAATTCAATGAAAGCCGAAACTATTGCAAGCAGCTTGAGTCCTGTATTTTTACTGAATTATTATTTCGAAAATACTTAGTTATTTACGGAATTTTTCCAAATCTTTTTGCTAGAGGCGCCATCTCCTTTTTGAATTTTCATTTACTTCTTTTGTTTCTTTCCTCAATTTTTACTTTATTTTATTTTTTTAATCCTTTGATTCATAAGGGAAAACAATGCTTTCCGTCTCAGAATATAAGCCAATTTGGCTGCAAAAAACATTTTTCACTGCCTCATGTAATATCAATGAGATGATCTCGATCAGCCGATTGCTGCTTCTAAAATATGACTGTTTTTTCTATCTTCTCGATTAATTACACTTTCAATAAAATTAATTAAGTTTGATTAAACCTTAATAGAAAGGAATAATAGTAGTTAAACAAAAAATTATTTAGGGCACAAAATTTTTTGTAAAGTAGAAAAAAAGTAAAAACACGAATATATATTATTATTGCAAGTTTATTTTTGCTATTAATTATTTCTGAAAAAAAAATTTTTTTTCTCTTCTTCATTTAGCAAACGCATTTAAACCTTCTCTATATAATGCTTGACCGAATTCCTTATTAATTTTTAATTTGTTGAAAGAGTGCTCAGAGCTCTTCCAAATGACTGAAATAATTAATATAAAAAAATTAGAATTTAAATTACTCTAAAATCTATTTTCTATTCAGACAATAAAAGTACCAATTATGCTGTTAAAAAATAGCATCTAAATTCCTCCATTAGGTTTTCTAACTTTAACTTGCTATTTCGGGATATAATCTTTTTCTTTTTCAGAAAAATGTTCTGGAATATTCAAATTACACAGTTATTACTTTCGCTTATTGTAAAAATGTATTAAATTTTGGATATAAGTTTTAATTTTATTGACTAAAACTAAATAAATCAGGAGCATTTGCTTTTGATCGAAATAATTTATTGATATTGATAAATTTGGACAATATTTCAAATCATTCTATTAAACATAAAGTAAATGGCCCTTCTGGTATTGAATACCCCAGACTTTCAGCTTCAAAAATAGACTTTTAGTTTCGGTATTTGTAACAATAAATTCTTTTAGGGCATTACAAATTTTTCAAACTGTGTATATACTGTTTTTACTGAATCTGTTTTTCGGCTTTCCAACGAGTGCCGCATAATGATTTAAATGTTTTTGTAGGTGCAAAAAATAAACATTTAATATCCAAAAAAAATTACAATATGCATTACTGGAAGTGGCATTTCAAATTAATAAATCAAAAGAATGTTATTGGCAAGATGTATAAGTTGCATTAGAGGAGTTTAGATTGTACACCTTATATTTTCCTCTCATTTTGTTAGGGTTATCTTATGCCTATGCACTACAATTCATAATATTTAAATCAAACTTACTTAACCTTCTGAAAAGAGTTTTTTTTAGTCATTCTTCTATCACATCAGCTGTTTTAAAAAACCTGCAAGTGACTAATTTAGAGTTAATATTTTTCTGCAACATTTATGCATCGACAATGAGAGGAATTTGTTCCTTCTTTAAAATACCAGGAATACATTTAGATGCTACAGTACGGGGATGCTTTTATAATGTCTTTAATTTTATTAAAAGTTTCATTTCCTTAGACAGAAATTATTAAATAAAGCACAATTCTATTTTTTATTAGTTTTTTGTATGATCCATTGACACAAAATTGTATTTACTTAATAATTCGATTAAAATTTAAAAATTTCCATTATTAGGGATTCCTATTATTTCTCGGATTCCTCGAGGATTATTACATGCTCAAATAATAATCAATCATCTTCTTTGAAATATTTAATAGTAGTTAAATAATAGTAAATAACAGTAGTCAAAAATCATATTATTTCTTCATCATTTTATTTATTTAACAGACGCGTGTCCGGGGCCGGCCTTCGCTATAAAGGGGCCTGGGCACAAAAAATTAATTTATAATTTATTAGTAACCTGATTTAATTATTTTATTCTTTATTTATTAATTTAATAATTGATTTAAAAATTTATTTATTAGTAACCTGAGATTTGTTTTATCAACAGTCGAACATAAATTTACGCGTTTTAGTAATTTTTTTTCAAACAATAAATGAATTAAAGTGGCCAATAAAACGCTCAAGATCTTCTAATATATTTAACTGCTCTCTCCAGATACTATAACACCTAATAAATCGTATAGATTGTTCATTTTCACATCTTTTCAAAAATATAGATAGATACTTGTAGTACTTGCAATACAGCATTCGTTAAATGCTTGCAATACAGGGTCGAGTAGGCTTGAACCTATACTTAAAATATCAAAACCACAAAAAATTCTCTCCTTTTTTATGAATAGAGGTATTCATGTATAAGAACCTTTAGAAATAGATTTAAAAAATTCAGAGATCAGAAATCAGCTATGAAATATGCATTAAAAAACTATGCAAGTAATTATCAAAATTTCATTCATTAAACTTTTTAAAATCATATGATTCAATTAAGAAAGGCAACAAGCATTTGAGTACTAAATACAAGTACTTT
>JAOUZG010000273.1:3045168-3076118 GCA_026289955.1 Argiope argentata
GAATTAAAATAATGCAGAATAAAGAGTATTAGAAATTTCTAATCTGTGTTGTGTACCCCAACTAGTGTAGAAAAATAACGCATTTTGCGTTGCCAAAATTGGCTTTGAATTCTCAATTGGCATTGAAAATTCAACGCTATTATAATTTTTTGATCAATTATTTATAGTAATTGTAATTGTCAGGCCGGAATAGCCTGGTTGGTATGGCGTTGGATTCGCATCTCTTGAGCAGCTAATTCGAACACCATATATAGACAAAAGAATGGAAAATTGTCAAGGAATTCTCTTTCTTTTTTTACCACTTAATATTGTTTGTTATATTTGCATACATATTTATATTAATTGTAATTATTTAACACAAAGTAACTGAAATAAAAAATTTCTTTGTTAATTGAAATGCGATTGATTTTTTAAAAATGTCTTTTTTCTTATTTGTTATTCATCCACTTAAGTTCAAATACATTTTTGTAAATTCGACACTTGATGTTAATATAGTTTTTTCACATATTAATCCATTAATTTTTTAAACTTTTTAATTATTATTTAAAAACAAACTTTTCTGCCAAAAATCTTTATTTCCCTGCCGTCAAATGAATTCTGTTTGTTTATTTTCCACGCTAATAATGTAAGGCTTAACGCGTTTTCGACCGATCATTTGAAATGATTCTGTTTATTTTTTAGTGTTTGATGCATTAAAAATCAAACCCTGTTAATTAATCGATTTTTTTGTATTCCTTTTGAAGTACTTTGAATTGAAATAAAACAGAATAAAGGAAAGTGAAAATTTTTAATGTGTATCGCGTTACCCCAAACGGCGTTGAGGAAAAAAATTCACGCACGCGCAGAGTGTTCTGATTTATTTTTTAACGAATACGGACTTGATTTTGTTTTGGCCAGACATAATTTTTTGGTGAAATATTTATGTTAATTGTAATTATTCAATAAAGAGTAAATAAAATAACAATGTTCTTTGTTGATCTACTTAGAAATTGACTTTAAAAAAATTTAAGTTACTTGTTTTGTTTTTTCATTTATAATAATTTTAATAATAAGCTACGTTTAAAAGTAAAAACTCTGTAGAATAAGCGAATTAAAAGAAATTACTTTTTTTACAAAAAATATGTTTTTAGAAATTTTTATTTTATTTATTCTTTACTGGAATTTTTTTTTATTTTGTTCGAATACTGAGGAACAAATATCAACGGAATTGGATTAAATTTAGATTTTAATGGCGTAAAAGCCAGATATCGCTTTGCTGCGCCAAACGCTTGGTGAAAAATGCTGTGAATGAATGAAAAATACTGAATTTCAACTGAATATCCCCAGTAAAGAAATAGATCGTTATAATTTAATTTCAGAAAAGAAAAATAATTAACATTAAAAACATATATATGTTTCTTGGTAAACCGCACGATACCTGATTTAAAGTATTTACATAATTTATACTAATAGATACTGTGAAATAATTCAGAATTTTAGAAAAAATAATCATTAACAGTTTCAAGTAATAAAATTAGAGATTTTTAAATAAGATTAATAATTATATAGAAAGCCATGTACATTTGTTCTTTTATCCCCCCCGGGGAGGGGAAACTTCGGAAAGATGCTTCAGACAAGGTGGCTGAATCTCGCCATCCTTGAAGGTACACAAATAGGTAGGGATCTGACCCTTCCCATAGAACCAGTCAATGCCAATCTACCCCCGGCAACTCTCCATTCAACAACACACTAGCCTCGAAGGTCACGGGTGGGTACTCTGTAAAACCTACAATCTTCTTCCCATCAATGACGGGACGTATTTCCTACAGGAAGGGTTGCACCGTGACCAGTGGTGATGGCCTTTGGGACTAAACCACAGTTCCCGCTAGTGTGGCTGCTGCAGCGGTACGGTCATTAAGTTATTTGGTTTATCCGTGTGCGTTCGAGCGGCGTCAGAAAGTCAGTGATACGACTTAACCTGTTCTTTTAATAAGACTTTGTATATTTTATAATAAAAAGATTTGTTAACATCCTTCTGTTACTATGCCAACTAATTTATTTTAAGTTTTGGCTCACAAACTGTGATGAAACCAGTTTAAACCTTCCTTTTATTATTCCATGATATTTAAATTTGTTAATACTATAAGCAAACGATTTTCTTAAAGGCATGTTCTATTTCACACTTTGACATTCATAAGTTTAGACAATGATAATGAAATGAAGATTTAAATAATACCGAAATATTATCATACCCCTTATCCGCAACATCCATATTTAATGTATTCTATTTGCTTTTCATATGAATTACATATATTCTCTACAATAAATTTGTTTTATTTCCTAAGGTAGATAAATATTAATTTAATTTGATGTTGTCGGTAATTATTATTCAACCAATGGTTTACTAAATTATAAAAAATAATATTAAAGAAATGAAAATATTCGTTAATATTTATCGTTTAAATTCAGAGGTGAATATTACAAAAAGCTTCGTAGTTCCATATTTTTTTCCATTATTCAATTTTGACATAACATGGTTACCGATTATCATAGTTATCTATGATCCCACTAAGAAAATTCTATCGTCAACTATCCCGAAAGCTCTGTCTTCCACCTTAAATTTAGGACAAATAACCAAAAAAATGTGCAATAAAAATGATTTAATTAAACTTTTTAATTTTAATCAGTCGAATTTCAATTATTATGATGGGATTGTTTTTATTTTCAGGTTTTTATCTTTTAATTACTGTAACCCTTAACAACAGCGTCCATGTCATAATGTATCTTTATTATGGTTTAGCTGCGATTGGTCCTAAAATGCAGAAGTATCTGTGGTGGAAGAAGTATTTAACAACGTTACAAATAGTAAGAGAAATTTTTGTGTGTGTGAAACATGGCATTTATTCCAGTTTCTAATTTATTTATTTATTAAATTCGACATTAAATATTGAGATGATATTTCTTTTTCATGTGAAATTATATTTACATTTTACTGTTATTTTGAAGTGTTTATGTAAGTCTATATTTTCCGTTATGTCTTTTCAAATAACAATTATTATTTGAGCTAAGCTGTGTTTTAACATATACAGAATACATAGTAAATCTGAATACTGTGAAAATTTTCCATGATTGCGCAAGAATAATATTGTTTGAATTCAAAAGTAAAAAGTCATTAAAGTGCTGACCATGGTGACCTGGCTGAAAGGTCTCAACTTATAAATCGGTGGGTTTCAAATTCAAGACCCGATCCCACTGAAAAGTCGACGTGTGAGCGGATTCATTTCATCCTAAATTCATCTGACTGAACACCGTCCTGTTGATATGGTGTGAAAATTTGGATAAAGGGTACCAGCTCAGGAGTCATCCTCGTCTTCTAATCATGGTTCAAAATTTTGAGGCACTCTAAGATTGTTTTAAAACAAAATATTAATATACCTGAATTGAAACGAAGAATTCTTTTTGATTATTTATTTTATTATTATTTATTAATTTTGCTTTATTTATTTATTTTGTTTGTTTGTTTGCTGCAGTCAAAAGTAATAAAATCCAAAGAGAATATCGAAGGAATAAACACTTTAGAGAACTAATTCATGTAATTAAAATCATCATGTATTTAAACTACTCTATTCAAAAGCCATCCATTCAGAAGCTTAAACTAGATATATACCCGACTAGGAACAGAATTCAATTGTCTCAGAATGCTGGACAGTAACAGTATAGAATCGACTATTCCTTTAGAAAATTTTCTAGGCTACAATTCCAGTTATTGATCGATAGTACAAGAACAATCGTTGATGAATATTCAAGATTTAACCGAAAGGATTTCTAAAAAATAAAAAAAGTCATATAGTAAATTTCAAGAGTGTATTCAATCCTTCTTTCTTTACCGTTAACACTTCAGAAAGTACAGGTAAAATCTATTGCAACAAAGAAAAGATAGTTTTTATAAAAATTTCACAAATGTATTTGTTTAATTATTATGTGCTGGGGGCTTTTGGAGGTCAGTTGGATCGCCAGGAGTAATGCTGTCTAAAACTGCCCCTAGTACGACAAATGAAGCTTGTTCTGATGAGTCGGACCTACAGTGTTAAAAATCAATCACGATGACTCATGTCATAAAGGAAATCATAGTATATAAAAGATTAAAATAATTGGAAATCCTTAATACTTCCAAAAGATGGAATGCATAGTGATTATTTCAAAGAATGAATAAACTATTATGAATAAACTACTAGGTCTTTAAAGAATGAACTAGGTCTTTAAGTTACATTTACTTACAAAGAAATATATAATTTTCAAATATAAATTAAAAATAATATTACTTAAAATACTAGACTTTAACTTATTGAAAAAGATTTACAAAATTTGGAAAAATTTCTCATGTTATTATGAAGTTCTAAAAAGGATAATTAAAAATTAAAAGTTATTCTACAATATTATAATTTTTTTCAGAAAACCTGCGCTCTATCAATAACCATGGCCTCTTCACTCTCTTCAAAAAGTTTTCATTTCTGACATATTTAAACCATTCTACTGTGAATTGTGCTAAAGGAAATTTGTTGAATTAAAAAAATATAATTAATAAATACAAAATTAATAAAAAGTAGTACTAAAAATGCTAGATCTTTTACTGTTCAAATATATTAATTACATAAGGTGGAAAGCATTATTATTAAGTTTTATGAATCGTAACTAAAGGTGAATGATTAAATATTCTGCAATGTATTAAAAGTTCTCAGAAAAATTACACTTTACCAACGAACGTGATCATTTTACATTCTGTTTTAAAAGCATTCATTACGATCATAATTAAATTACTCTTCTTTGAATTGTGCTAAATGAACGTTCTAAAATCAATAATTTAGAATAATTATTAAATCAAAGTTGTATTATTGTTATCAGAGTTCTATTTTTCATTCACGCTGAACATATATTTTTCTTCTTTAATTCAGAAACAATTTATAACTTAACATTTCTCTTGCATACTTTGCTTCCTTTTTTAACAGATTTTCTCTCCGATTCTTTTCAGATTCAGTTTGCTGTAATACTTTCGTACATGGTGTACGGATTTCTTAGTGGCTGTGAAACTCTAAGTACTTCAGAAATGATAATATTTATAATGCTTTTATCATTTATGTTGTTATTTCTCAACTACTATTTAAGAAATTTTATCAAAAATTCCAAAAATAAATGAGAGTATATCAAGAATTCTCGAAATGGAAATCCCGTTTAATGTCAAGGCATTCATATTTTCTCGTTTTATGCTTTTATGAATAGCGTGTGCTTCATGTCATTTTGAAATTTTGGTACCAAGTGAAATATTTGGTGATGGGTAAAATTATAATCAAACGTTCTATAATAAATATATTCCTAATCCTTCTTGGAAATCTTTATTTGTCATGATAGATATTAATCAGGTTTTATTCTTTCTAAATGCCCATATTAAAAGTTCATGGGAATAAAAATCATGAATTCACTAAAACATCCCTAATTTCATGAATTCACTAAAACATCCCTAATTTCATGAATTCAATAAAACATCCCTAATTTCATGAATCAATAAAACATCCCTAATTTCATGAATTCAATAAAACATCCCTAATTTCATGAATTCAATAAAACATCCCTGATTACATGAATTTAGAAACCTTGTTTGGTATGATAATTTTCACTGAATGATTCCGCTGAGTGAGTGGCATATATACTGCAAAAACAGCTTAAAATGCTTCATTGGATAACCTTAAACTGGCTACTACGATCAGGCGGAAGGCACACGGACATATGTAAATAATCGGACCGCTCCAGAAGTAAAAATGACAAATATTTTACTCTCGTATTTCCAAATATTTTAAGCTTCAAATAATTTAGTTATTATTATTAACTGTGGTTGAATCCTCTGGGCCATTTCCGGCCATGGTACAACCTTTCCCTTCGAAAGTACGTTCCGTCATCGACGAAAGGAGCCAGATCCCCTACATTTTATACACACACCAGGATGGTCAGAGCCTATTGCCATTCCCGAAACCTCCCAACTTTTCCCTCCCCCCATGACTCTGTTTTATCGGATAAAAAGCCAAATTCAAGTCTATAGAAGTAATAATGTTCGCTATAAAATAATTTGGATAATTCACCAAAATTTTTAATCAACAGTTGAAATTTTAACCTTTTGCCCTTAATATTTTCAGAAAATGTTATTTCCAGGCTATTGATGGGCTTGTTATTAAAGCCACATAAACAAAACTAAATTTTTCAAAATATTATAATGAAAGACATAATCATTATTAAATATTGTCATTCCACGATAATTTGGACTACATGTATGAATTTTAAGTTTTTTTTATAAATTTATATTTTTTTATTTAAAATTATCAAAAAATCAATTAAGTTTCAAATACCATAACCATTAATGTATGGCCCGATATGCGCGCCAAAAAGTAATGTGGGAAAAACCAGTAAAGTTCTGAACGTGGAAAAAACATTATTGAATAATGAAAGAAATATCAACGTGGCATTTCGAAATTATATCCAGTTATTTTGTAACTTTTTACATTGTAACTTTTGCACTTGTTATTAGCAAATGAAATATGATTGAAAAAATATATAATTTGCTCGAATTTTCAAATATTTTAAGCTTCAAATCATTTAGTTATTATTATTATTATTGGATTAGCAGTGATAAGGAAGTTTCATATCATAAAAGATGGCGAAACGATGTCTGTTGTAGCACGAGATAAAATATGGCTATTGGTTTGACATAATAAGTCAGTGCGAGCCTCTGGTTTCTTTAAAGTGTTTTATTCAACAGCAACAACATGACTAGAGAAAAAAGTTAGAAGTACAGTATGAAGAAATGGAATCACATGACCTAACACAGCGCCATCTATAGGAAATGAATGTCAATTAGCTAAAATGGAAGGAAGAAGATGCAACATCCTCCAACCGCAAAAGGATAAGATTTTAATCTAGCTAGAATTTCAAGTTAAAAATTGAACATAAAAAATTCAAATGAAATTAGCTTGTTACAAATTCATAAAGCATCTAAATAAGTGCTAAGGAAAAAAGTATTAATGAAGACCAATACAAAATTGATATTACAATTTAACAGGTTTGGCAGTTCTCAAAGTTTTACTTAGAATACCTGATGTTTCCAAACGAAACAATCTTTCAAATGGTCGAACCACCTCATCATTTTCAGTTTTGACCCTTGCAACTCGGGAAACACCATCACGTCCTTTATAGATTTCAATGATTTTAGCTAAAGGCCAATCAATACGTTTCTTACCATCAGAGCTGATTAATACCATATCTCCCCCCTCAAGTGGGGTTTGATGGACGTGCCTAGAATGTTTAAGGAGAGAAATATATTCCTTTTGAGAACGCGTCTTAAGCTTTTGTTTAACGGACTGGAGGTATTTCGCACGTTTGCGTAGGTTCAGCACATTCTGTTCAAGATCCTCGACTCTGAATTCAGTCTGATCCTGTAAAAAGAGAGAAGGTGTTAGTGGCACAAGATCTGATGGCTATTCGGAGAGGTAAGTAAGAGGTCTGGTGTTCAGATGGCTTCACATTCACACACAACAGTATACAGTTCTTCGTAGCCAAGACTTGTATTTCCCAAATTCCGTCTCAACAATTCCTTCAACATTCTTACCACTCTCTCCCACCAACCTCCCCACCAAGCGGCAGTAGGTGGATTAAAATGCCAGGAGATCTTTTTCAAATCTGAATGAGACAATTTTACTCCAATCGATATTTTTGAACTCGTTGTTTGCACCAATGAAATTGGTTCCATTATCAGAGTAGATTGTTTTCACTCGCCCTCGACGCGAGATGAATCGTCTCAAAGTAAGAAGAAAACTTTGTGTGGAAATGTCCGAGACAAGCTCGAAGTGCACCGCACGGTGCACTGCACAAGTGAAGATAGCAATCCAAACTTTATCACGATTTCGAAGAACCAAGGGACCTGCTAGGTCTACTCCAGTTGTTTCGAAGACGGCTGACATTCGTACACGTTCTTCAGGAAGAAGAGCAAACATTGTAGTAGCAGGTTTGGACTTAAATCTTTGGCAAATTATGCATTTGGATACAACTGAACGAACAGTTTTCCTAGATCGCAAGATCCAGTATCTCTTACGAAGGATTGTGACTAGAGTTTGTACGCCTACGTGATTGAAGGTTCGATGAGTTTCCTCTATGAGTTTGGAAACAATCTAATGCTTGTCTGGCAGCAGGATAGGACGCCTGAAAAAGTCATCATCACCTGTGAAGATTAATTTTGTCTCTACTCTAAGAATACCATTGGAGTCCTGGTATATGACAAAGTTAGGAGGAATTAATTTGCGGTTTTTTCCGAATGTCTCTCTTTGTATATAAATGAATATTTCAAGCTCAGATTGGGCTATCTCTTTGTTTGCTAAGTTCACCTTTAAGATGGTTTCACTACGATTATTTATTAAAGATTTAGCATTAGAAATAAAACGTTTTACATAAGCCAGAATTCTAACAATTGTAGAAAATTTTGAAACTATTAGTCCAATCAAAGAAATTGGATGCGGAGTTATTTAAGGAGATACTTGACGTAACAGTAGGTTTTAACTCAGTGGTTGCCAGTTCCAATGCATCGGAAAAATCACAATTCTCAGTTTTTGGCCAAGAGTCTCGATTTTCTAACCATTTGGGACCCTCCCACCAACGAAGACAAAAGAGAGTTTGGACGTTGCATCCACGAGACGCAATGTCTGCTGCATTCATTTGAGATGGTACGTAATACCAATCATCTTGTGAAGAACTCGAATGAATTTCCTTTATTCGATTGTTCACAAAGGTTTTCCATGTTCCGGTAATTTTTATCCAACAAAGAACCACTTTAGAGTCAGTCCAGTAGAAGGTTGGGATACCAGAGATGTTCAAGGAAGTTTTGACTGTCTGGACCAAACGAGTACCAATTAAAGCAGCAAGGAGCTCGAGTTTTGGTGTAGACATTTCAGTTTTGATTTTAGTGATGGGACCCTTTCTTAGAGGAGCGACACGTGATTTTGCCTGAACTAATCTAATTATAACTTCATCTTCACATTCGATACGCAAAAACACGCACGCTGCAAATGCTCTCCCACTAGCATCGCTAAACATGTGAATGGTTTGCATAAAATTAGACAGGTCATGGGGGGCCTTCATTGAGCTTTCATATTATTAGAATAAAAAGTGTCAAAAATAAAATCATCTTAAAAGCTGGAACATTTTGAATTTTAACCCTCTCATGAGATGGTGCCTCTCATACGCCATTCGATAAGGTGCACAGCTTTGATATTTCATTTATTTTTTAATATTGTGTGGCAAGATACCAACGGAATAGTAAAATAGTTTGATTTTACGTTGGAAATTCAAAATAAAGTAATTATATAGATTTATTTTTCAGGGCAATAATCTAGTCCTTGTGTTGGATGAATAATTATGCATCGAATTACGTTCCCAAGTGCAAAGAGTTAAAAAAAATTATTCATTCTATAATATATTAAGCGATAGACAACATTTAAATTTTTGGCAACCCAATATTCTATACTTCTGCAATTGAGAACTAATTAGATAGTACTTATACAGAGAAATGATTAAGATAGTTGAATTCTGCAAATGTTCGCAAAACTCTTTTCAAATTGCTTCTATAGCATGTGACGAAATGCTTAGTAAATTTTGAACCGAAAACTATCTAAAATGAAAGATTTTAAAAAAAATGTTAATATTTAAGATATCTTCTGAATAAGAAACTATCTAATTTAACAGTATTTGGCAGTGGTAACACATATGACGTAGTAAAACAATTTCTACCAAAAATATGACATTAATATATTTCTTTACAAATATATATTCATGTTTTTACCTTTTTTTGGCAACGTGATTCCCGTAATTTACTTTACATACAATATTTTTTTCCAAATTAGCAATCTTCATGGACGAAAGTTGTCAGTGCCTTTTACAAAAATAAAATCGCATCACATTAAAAATGCATACTCTCATAGTTAGTGATATTTTTGTTTTGAAATTTTGTGTCAAAATGATATCAAGCTACATAAAAATCAAAAATTCATTTCTGTTTTGTCGCCCAATTTTTTAAAGCTTATTAATATGTTACTAGTAATATATTAATAATTTTAATTGTATTTAAATTTGGATAAAGATTTCAGAAATTTTTCAGCTATATATTGACTTTATTAGCTTACCCTTTGCACTCCGATTGTGCCTCTGATTCACCATTCAAGATTGTGCATCGTTTTGACGTTTTATTTATTTTTCAAATTTGCTAAAAACTCCTACTTAAGGTTAAGAGATGTAGGTTAATTTCTCAAAAAAAAAGTTCGACTGAACATAATTATGTCTATTTTTCATAGCAGTAAAAAAATTTTGTATTAGGTGAATAATTTGGCATCGAATTATTTTTCGGAATATTCAATTTAAGATTTTTCACTGAATATTTCAATTTAAAATACTGTATAAATAAAACCTTGACTTATTGAATTGATAAGATGAACGTTTTCATAAAGCATGGGAACAACTTGAGGGTGAACCTAGCCGTTTTAAGCTGTTACGAATCTGGTTAATACACACTTTTAGAATTTTGGCGTTTATTGTAGAAGAGTAATTTCGTGGGTAATGTCCTAAAAGAGTAGTATTTGTTTTGCAATGATGGGTTTATTATTTATATAGGAGTTGAAAACAGTTTTTTATTTTCAGTTTCAACACAAAATCAATATCAGAAACATTGTTTATTAACAGAAATACAAGAAATACACAACAGAAGATCATACAAAGTGACATCGACTAAAAAATGTTTTATTGGTATTTTTCATGAGCAGATCTGTCGCTTTTCTCGTATGAGTAAATAGTTTTAAAAAGAATCGATTTAAAAATATATAATTATTAAATTAAAATAAAATTATATAGTTTTAAATTTTATGATACAGAGTTTAAAAATTGATGCATCATTCGACTCATCTACAACATAAAACCAACTAAAATTTTAATTAGACATTAAAAACTTTAAAATTACTTCATCCAAGAAAATTTGCAAATAGAAATTACTCAATTTCATGTCTAATTTTTTTTTATCAGCAATCACGAAATATAACTCGTATTTTGAAAGAAACGAGTTTATTTGCATATTTATTAAAATTCTGAGTGTTCTTGAATATAAAGATTCTTCAAATAAAAATCTAGAATTGAAACTTCTAATTTTCTAAAGAAAAAGAGACTTAAATGATCATTTTGAAAGATTCTCTATAAGAGAAAAAGTAACAATTTTTAACAAAACTTTAAAGCAAATTAACTTTGTTAAATAAACTTAGATTATAAAACAGAATTTACTCGTATTAATAAAAAGAATTCAACAAAAAAAGAGAAACTTGTAAAATATACCCATGACAAGTTATCATAATATCCAGAAGGATTTTTCAAATAGGAACATTGAAATATGTTGAATGCAATAATTGCATAAATTCACTGGAAGATGAATTAACGGTCATTTTGTAATTCATTATATAAGAATTACATTTCTCTTGTAGACTAATATTAACAAAAATTGGGATGTAAAATCGCCTTTTTTTCTCATGTGAAATATTTATTTTTACAAAAAAAAGGAAATAATGTAATATAATATAAATGTGAATTCTTAAAATATAGGTATTATGTGACATTAACCTTTCAACTTTAGTTTTCAATGCAGCACACGTTAACATAAAATACAAATTAATGATTAAATTTTGGCACACTTATAATAAACAAATTACCAGTAAAACTTAAATTGTATCTGAACAGTAAACGTATCGTAACGTGTCAAACATGCTACCATTTTTTAATAGAAGAATAATACCTTTATTTACAGATAAACAAAATGTAGAATTATTTCAAAATTCTATTGCCTCCCTCAAAAGCCAAAAAGGAAACTTGCATACAGGCTTGCTTTCTAAACCTTTTCTATTTTGCATAAACTTCTTTTACACATTATAATAATTAACAAGTTTAGGATATGTAAAATAGAAAATTAAGTTTAGCAAACATATAAACTTAAATATATGTACATATTCAACATTTACAAAACACTAAGTAATCAGATCACCTTTAATAAACAAACAGTTCGTAATGTCAAACATACGAAATCTTAAAACACAATCAACAGCTGTACAGCAGACGAGGCAAATGATTGCGACCTGAACTAACCCAAGACAGTCACTGAAAAGTATAGATTAATACAAGACAGTCAATTATTTCTTTCTCAGAAAGTTTCTTTTGAAAATATTTAACAGCTGCACCAACTATTGATCTTTCTTAGAAATAGGCTTAACAATTCCATTTTGGACGCCATTTTGTTTGACTCCGTTATTTCCCGAATGCAAGCTATCGTTCTTCTCGGATGCTTCCTTTTCTGCCCTGAGGCGCTCATTTTTCTCATCTAAGTCCTTTTGTTTGCGGATGGCTCTCTTCTTGAGGTAAGTGTTATGGAAGTAGTCGTAGAACATCAGGAGGAACAGGCCAGCCAAGAACATGTTCAAATAAATAATGAACTTGGATACTTTGCAGTTGCCGATCATCAGCGTCATCACGTAGAAAAATACCATGACAAATTGGATCTGGAAAAGAATTCATGAAATATAGTTGATGCATATTGAAATGACTAATTAAGTTATATCAATTAATTAGGATTAGTAATATAAGTATTAGAATATCTATATGATTTTGGAATTATAATTAATCTAATCAAATAAAAAAGATGAGTTCTGGCTTAGCTAACTAATTGAAGGAACTAGAATAAGAAGAGATAAAGTCTGTTCAAATCCTCGTTATCGGTTACGCTTATTTGAAGATATGATATTCTGGCTCCAGACCGGCGCCACCACCCCCAGCCCCGATGCGACAAAAATTCTTCCGAGATCTCTGATAACTGGTTCACAAAACTGTGTCTCAATCAGATAAGTTGCACTTGAAAACAAATGTAAACACTTCTTGTTCCGTATCTTCTGTTTCAAACTTCTGAACAAATAAAGCATTAATTATGCACTCATCATGCTAAGAAAGACGTGTCAGAAAAGACATTTAGGCTTGAAAAGAAATTTTTTCGTTTCTCGTTCATTGTCATCAGATTGAACATATCAGTTGTTTGACTTATTCGCGTAAACTAGAATTTACTAGAAAAGAAGTCTGATAAAAAAAATTGAAATTCAATAAAAAAAAGAAATTTATGCATCGGTATCAAAATGGTGCTATTAATGAAAAGAATGGAGAATTTATTCTAAAATATTAATAAATCGAAAAGGATTCAATTTAATCCTTTCATGTATGACTTCTTAGTTTTTCACAAAAATTGTGTGTTGTGAGTAGTTGCATATAGTTTTAAAAATTTAATGTTTACATTTTGCGAAAAAAATTAAAATAAGCTAAATAGCTGCATTATGAATTAAATATCTGAACGACACTAACATTATAATAATTCTGCAATAAAAATTTGTCGAATAATATATATTGGTATTTTCTAAAAAATTTTATTAAATGCATTTGAAAAAGGATTTTCAAACGCTCATTGTAATGCTTGGAACAGTACTGTGACGCTTATAAACGGAAATAAAAACCTGTAGCCAAATTGATACGAAATATTATAATATTAGAATGCTATAAAATAAAGTATTAGCATGTTATTTTAAAAGAAAGTAACCATTTACATATAAAACCGGTTATAGACTGAATTCTTTTCTTTCAAAACGGAAAGCCATACAAGTCGAAAAATAATGCATTAAAAAAAACAAATTCCTTACCATTTGGAATGTTGTAAGGTACTTTTTCCACCACAAGTATTTCTGAACACTTGGTCCAAGAGCAGCTAGTCCGTAATACGAGTACATAACAGTGTGAACAATAGTGTTGATCAAAGGGAAGAAGTAGTTGTAGTTTCCTGGTTTGCAAATAAAAAAAAATTACATATTAAAAAACATGTTCTCTGAGTAAGAAATCTCTGTATTTATAATAAAAATTGCTAAAACAGATCATATTAACTTTGTTTCTTATAAAGCTTTGTGACATTTTCTTAAAAAAAATTCTTTGCAAGTATTTGTAACAAATTAATACTTTTTTGGGAAAAATGAAAATACCTGGTTCAACTCTGAAGCCTCCCCAGACTGCGATGGGGACGACAGCGTGATGAACAACATGAAGAGTAGAAATATGTTTGCTCTTTTTCCTCAATACGAAAAAGATCTGAAAGCAAAAGTTAATATTTCAATCACCCAAAATATGAATTTCTAATTAGCAATCAATTTCATATCATTTATTTTTCTTCAATCAATTTTTGATTCATGGTGAGTAGATGCGAGCTTTGCTATCCAGATACCCTTATAATACCAGATTGCATTTTAACCTTTGCATTCAGATGGAGATTCTCACTTACCATTCAAGACGGTTTATCGTTTTTGTCACTTTACTTTTCGATTTCGACTGTTAAAAACGTCTACCGAGTGGTAAAAAGATATAGATTAATTTTTCAAAGAAATTCGACTTAAAACAATATATGTTTATTTTTCAGAGCAATAAACAAATTTTTGTATTAGGCGAATTACGTATCGAATTACTTTTCAAAGTGAAATAGGTTAAATGTCTAGTTTCCTTTGGGTTTTGGTTAGTTATGCATCCGCTTTCGAAGTTGCACTAAAAAGTTATTCCCGAATAGTTTGTCATTTTGAAAGTTTGATTCCAATGTTTAAAATAAAATTATATGTATAATTTCAAAAATTCACGTTAATATTTTTTGGAAAAAATTATACAAATATTTCACTTCTCAAAATGAGCTTTGTAATTAATGAATTATGAATGAGTGCAAAAGTTCAATTTTGAATCTTGGTCAGATATGATACTTAGACGGTACTACTTTCCAAATAAATATTTGCATCCCATATTAGGGGGAAAATATTTAACACATATCAAAACAATGTACACGAAATAAATTTTGTGAATCGAAAAAAATTATCTACAACAACTGGCCCACCCCCAGTTCCCCGAAAATAGGTTTTCATACATTAACTCCCTCATATGTATGTCTTGCAAATCTGGTGGTGATTGGTGACGTCGAATCTGTCATTTCACTATTTATTATTGATTTTATCTCAATCGTTGAAGGAGGTATAACTATATACTATCATTCACATCCTTTGAATAACATTTGATCAGATGCTGGATGACGATTAAAAAATTAGAAAAAAAGGTGCACTTTCACTACCAAAATAAAACATCAAAACATTTAGATCATATTAAATTTCACGATTATATTATACATTAAAATGTGACGAAGCGATTAATTAAAGGACACCAGTTCATTTCGTATGTATTGTTTTAAAATTGAAGTTATGAAATGAGTATTATGTAAATATAATTTTAACCTTGATAGATTTCATGTAAAGTACTGAATACGCAATATATTATATATTCCTAAGTAAATATCCAATTAAAATTGTCCTATGAAGAAATAAAATTATCTTTCTAAGGTGTTAAGTATTTGCAGCTTACCGTATCGGCAAACTCAATAAATTTCATGAAGAAAAACCACCATCCAAGTTCAGCGAGCTGGAAAACGGAAAGACATTAAAAATAATTATGCAATAACTTCACATCATTATAACAAAGTCAATTAAAACCAATTTGCAAATTATTTGTCAAAACTATTTTTCCTTATTGAATAAATAAAGGCCTGGTGGCTTGCATAACTTTACATTGAATATAAACTTAAAATTTGAAAATATGATTGAATAATTTTAAAATTAAATACAATTTGTTTAATATTCAAACTAAAATCACATTAAAGATAAATACTTTAATTCTACCATAAGAAGCCTTAAAAAGGATTAAAAGGTAATAAAGCATCAAAACTAAAATTCATTCCAGTTGTCTTCTAATTGTAAAGAAGAGAGAGGTATTGGCCTACAGTTACATAATTTGGCATGTTTATTCCTTGGATTTTAAGAATGTGTAACATGAAGCGATATTTTAAAAAAATTAAATAGAATTTTATTTAAACATTAAACGAATCTTTAACCATTTACCTTACTGTTGTAATATTAATTCTTTTAATATTACAACAAAAAATATAGATTAGACCCTTTCAAATTTTGAAAGTTTTTCCTTTTAAATGATACCAATTTAATACATATGCAAGTTTTTCTTCTTCAAAATATTTGCTTGACTAGTTTTTAGTAAATTGCCTTTTTGTTCTGAAATTCAAATCATTATCATTTCATTAAATATTTAAGAGAAGGAATTTTTTTTTCTTCCATTGGTGGAAGAAAATTTTTACTCAATGTTTTTGTACATTTTTAAATGATTAACTAGTGCAATTATAATACAACAAAATTAGATAAATAGATGAAACGTGTAGACTTGCTTATTAATTTGCTGTATGATTGATTTCATGGGTATGGTATAAAAAACGCTCACACACCAAATGAACAGTTCTTATAAAATTAAAAGACGGCTTTAACATTCAACAATTTTATTGAATCTCAAACATGAAGTTATTGAAACAATAAATAAAAAATATTATTAATATCCCTGGTAAATTGCTAACTTACCCTTATACTGCGAAATATCTTTGCATTATTTGATAAAGATAAGAAAACATTTATTATATCAAAATAAAAAGGGATTAAACTACTCTCAGTAGAAGAAAATACAATTTTAGTAATACACAAGGAAAAAGAATTGGCCACGAAAAATAATTTCAATCAATAATTATCACATATTTACATCATTTTATTTTTGTCTCTCTGATTGATTAACCTCAGGTCCAAGCAGTGGTGAGTACTTTCGAAATGCCTTCATTTGTAAACGCTTCTACCCTTGCCTATGATAAAAGGGTGGATGGAAATATAGGAAAGGCACATTGATATGGACAGAATGTTGTAAGGTTTCTATAATGGTTTGAGTCATACCTATTAAAATGTAAACATTAAAAATATTTTGTTTACATTTACTTTAATTTCGCGATGAAGTTATTTACAATTTTAAATTGAAAGTTTGATAATCATTAATCCTAGCAAATCGATGTGGCAGCAAATGACTAGTTTTTAATATACTTTCGCTAATTATAATTAAAATTCGTTAAATTTCCCCTAATATTCATCAAATGCTTAGATACAATATAATAGAAGAAATTTGATGTAAACATTTACTTTATGAATAAGATAATCCCGATGATAAACTAAAATCTGAACTACATACCCTTAAAGCATCGGGATCATTGTGATTATCTATTCTGCAGAACCATTTGCTCGTTGGCTTGAAGAGAATCCTGAAGGACTGAAAAATAAAACTCATTATTTATCAATATCTGTTTCAAATAATTGTAATTTTATTATGTATTAAACTATTATCAACAAAATATGTAATTTTTTAAGAAAAACTCTTTGGCGACGAATATATATTTTTAAACTGGGCCGATTTTTTTACGATTCAAATTAAAATATACGTCGAATTTCAAATGATTTCTTGTTAGTCCATTTATTTCCCGTATTTCAAGGAAAATTAAATTATATACTTAAATTCGCGAAAATATTCAAAAATGGTAAATATGTTTACGATTAAGTATAAATTTAAAAAATGTTGAATCGTACTTATATTCAATCCAGCCGTTAATATGAAATGCATTCTTTTTATTAATTTCATACATCAAATTATAATCTTGAAATAATATTGTTTGAATAAATATATTGATTGTTTTTTGCATGATAGAATTATACAATTTTCAGGAAAAGTTTAATAGTTAGCTGAACTTGACAGAAAAACTTCAATGCTCCCTTGAATTTTCTAAACGAAAGGTAGTTAAATTTTTCATATACAGTATCCTTGATACTCCATAATAGTTGTAAAATTTGTGAATGGATCAAAGAGGCTATGTCTTAAAATAAATCATTTAATGGGGGGAGGGGAATTGACTGCTGTTGTAGCAAAATTTTCTCAATATTTTATCCGAGAAATCAGAAAGAGGTATAAATTTGAAATCGTTTGCAAACATTTAAAAAGCCTGGCATTCGCATTTTCAGGAACATAAATAAAAATTCGATTTTAATTAATTTTAAGCCAATTAGTAAATTGTTAGTATTCGTAAGGATTCAAAGAGCTTGTTAATGATAATCAAGTTTCAAAAGTTTTTCTAATGAAATTTTTGAAAATATATTTTGTAAATATTTAAAGCAAATCAGGAGAAACTTCGCAATTACTGCTCTTTTTAATGAGGATATAATTTAACATCTGGAAACTGTTATTTCATTTACAAAATCCATTTTATAATAGATTTGTAAATCGATTTTTATTGTTGTAACCGATTTAAGTGCAATTGTTAAATTGCGACTCATGTGAAAAGAGTGTTTCAAATTCACAAATTTTAATTTTAGAGAATAAATCTTTATATGAATATTTAAAATTTGTAATGGAGGGTGCTAAAATTCCCTATTGTATTGATGAAAAGAACGAAATGATCAGAAAAATATCAAATTCGAGTTGGATATATTTTAAAGAATCTGGAAGCAAGCTAGCAATCAACCCACCCTAAATACCAGTGTGTTTTTTTAAATTTATAAACGGTAGAAAAATTTAATCGCGTTTGTCTCAATGCACCATCAAAAACAAATTCTTTTCTAATTCTTCAGATCTTGTCAACAGTATATTATAAAGGAATCGTTTGGTTAAAGTAATTTCAAGGCTTAAGAAGTAATGTTGACAACGTTATATAAATATATTGTCAAATGTAATCATAGATAACCTCTAACTTGAAAAACAAGAAAATGTATAAATCTATTTAAAATCTATTTATTTGACTCTGCAACAAGAATTATCTTTTTAGCACTGCGGTGATAATTTGAGATTAGTATGCCATTGTAAAGTGATGATTCACAAAAAAATGATTAACTCTTTTATCATTCCGTAATGCTCATATGACAGGAAGGAATTAAAAGCTCTAATGGCAATGGATAATGAGCTATTTCAAACGAATCGCATTTTTATAACACATTACATCATGAATTCTCATCGTAAACAAATGAGCGAGCAAACGCAAGTTCAATTACCTAAATACCAATATTTGGCAAATGTGCAATTATTACAGGAATACGCATTCAACAAACGATTAAACTTAATGTGGCGTGAGCAAATTCCACCAATGCCTTGAATTCAGATTAATAACTCTACTTTCATTAAATGAGCATAGTAGCCAACGAACCGGAAATTCACTGGGTTCACTCGCCTTTGAAAGGAAAACAATGCGTGCGCGCGATCTAAATTCTCAACTCTTTAGCCATTTATAAAGGAATGGCTAAATTATATTTACACGAAGTATTTTACGAAATCAACATTACAATGTCAAATTTTTCGCCTTTCTTTAAAAAATATTCCAACTCGTATATTTGGAACAAGATGATAACCGGCGTCCTGGCCTAGGGTTGGCGCGTCTTCCCCGCGATCTGGGAATCCTGGTTTGGGCATGGTTGTTATCCACCCTTTGTTCAATCTGTGAGGTGTGAAATAGCCCCTCCTCCCGTGAAAAGGTGTTGTGCAAGCTAGTGTGTGAGTGTTATTATATGAATTTAAGAGAACTCTGCCCTCGGGTGGGTGCTCAGAGATCCTTATCGTCAGAAGCTACTGCACCCCTCTTTCCCCAATCTCTAACTTGGTTTGAATCGGAATTCAATCCAAAAGGGATAAGCAACACAAACATAATGATAAAGCAAAATTTTATCCTTACACATAACCTTATTCATGTTGATCCGAGTGCGATTCAGACAACCGGTCCGTTGGTTACAACACCAGAAAATAGAAATAAAGTCTTTTACTAGAAATTGATTTTTCTTGTTATACTTAATAACTGAATAAATTTTCTGCTCAGTCTATTTTATTAGAATAAAAAAAATAAGTTTGTTAATTGAGACAAAAATTGATGAAATCATTACTGTTTGAAATCTACCTTTTATATTATATTACAGTTAAAAGAATTTCAGTTGTCATTTCTCATTTCAGATAACTTGCTCTTAATTTTTTACCATAAATGTTGTTCAAATCATTAAATAATTTACTTATATAAAAGAAAAGAAAAATTCCTAATCGCTTCATTATAAAGAAAACTTTAAACCCTATAAAAAAGAATTTGAAACGTGGAAAATTAAAAAAAATCACGAAATACAAAATTGATGCATACAGTTTCAGCCATTAGTAGTTATTTTTTTATGGCACAAGTGTCAAAATTTTGATAGGAATTTATATTTTATATATAAGAGCTATGCACCAAATTTTATTTAACTAGCTCCATACGTTTTGTTATGTTGATCTGTTTAGGCAGTTAGGCAGCGTTGGGTAAACTTCTTAATGGTTTTCGTTCGAAATAGGATAAAAATGATAATAAGATAATTGCGATTTTCTTTCATTGTAAAAATGTGAGAATTCCCCCTATTAATGTCGTTATATTCCAGTGCCTGAATTTCCATCCCATTTCGTTGATCCTACAGCTATTTTTTTAAATGATGTTTTATTCATTATAATTATAATAGTTGCAATTCCCGAACCCAAATTTAAGACAATCTTTCAACTTAGAATGGCTTTAAATTTTTGGTTAAATTAGCAAGAGAAAGTACTTTATATATCTGAAACCACTCCTTTAATAACTCATTTTTTTTCTGTTTTTAGTTTCTAATATTTTTAAACTTACAAATTAAATTTGAATATAAAGAGTAAACCGCATCTTAAACATTATGGAATTATTTTATTATTTTAAAAATGGCGCAGTTAATTCTTACCCAATTGAACTGAACTGTTAATTATGTAATGCTGGCTTGATTTCGAGTTTTAAAAGAGAAAAAAAGTTATAATCTTGAACTATTTAAACTCATGTGGAACTGATGATTTTCAGATAATATATCTTGAAAGATAATTAAGAATAATTCCAATAAAATTACATACATAAGCGAGCTTATTATTTTTTAATCGTGTTTGAAGTGTTGCGAAAATAATTAGATTTTTTAAAGAATTTTCCAGGTGATTGGAGATGCATTCTGACACAACATAGAACGGAAACTGAATACATTCCCATGCATAGATTACACAGATTGTTTGCTCCGATTCCGTGTTTAATTACCTAAAGAGATTAGAGTGGCCTGAGAAATTCAAGAGGTTCACCTACCTCCAGTAATAAATAGAAGTTTGTGAACACCAGCACCAGGTTATATAAAAACATCGGATATCTGAGATCATAGGGCTTCTTATCCATCATCCAGGCGGGGCCAATTTTCTTGACAAATAGCACATACAAGATGACTAACAAGAAAGTTGGTCCTGGCCCTTCCATGAGGGGCCATTTGGTTACTCGAGGATCTGTAAATAGCAAACCGATTGAAAATCTGCTTAAAAAATAAATTATGAATGCAGTAAATTTCAAAGTAATAGAACTTAGATAATAGAAAAAGCTTACAAAAAATCACACTTGCCGATTTTAACTGTTGTTGTTGTTCCTGATGGCACTTGCCATAGACAAACCCCCCGCTGATACAGCAGTAGATTTAAGTAAAAAACATTCCTTGTTTTTGAAGTAGTGCCAACTAGGGCCAAGAGCACGACTTAGCTGCACACTCATCACAATCTCTTGCACAGCCCCTTTTTACAGGGGGGCACAGTCACACATCTCACAGAAGAACAACCATGCCCGAGCCGGGACTCGAACCCGGGACTCCCAGAACACGAGGGAGACGCGTTACACCTCTGTGCCAGAAAGTCGGCGCCGATTTTAACTAAATTTTATATCAAAAATATGTGCTGCAAGCTGTACAATTACATATGCAAAGATTTTAAATAATATAAACTTGTTCTCGAGTTGTATTTCTTAAATATATGTTAAGGTTAATTAACCATGCATGATGCGTGCAAGCATTTTCATATTGGAATCGTGATACAACTGAATTAAACATCAGCTTTTTATTATAAAAAAAAGAATTGTGAATAAGATCTTTAGAAATGTTTTTTAGAGCTCTGGTGTCATTGCATGAAGATCCGACTTGCTGCACTTTTAGAAAAATAAATTCCATAATTTAAAGTTTCAATTTTTGTTTCCCAATTTGTGTTATATTCAAGAAATTTCTAAGTTATTATCTTTCGATCCGTTTCTTAATACAACGAAATTCCTGAATATCTTTTGCACGCTTCTGCAACCATCTGTAAAACTATCAGTTTGCATAAATCGCATCTCACTTCATATTATCGATTCTAGTCTAACCCAGATTTTAATATTGTATTCCACTTTAATCAGTAAACTAATAAAAATTTATGTTTAATATTTCAACATTTCACTTTAAAGCAATTATTTTGACGTTGTATAATCAAATCGTATATTCATGCGTCTATCAAGTTATATAATTTTAATGTAGATTTCATGCAAGGACATAGAGGCGAAGTGTGTTTTTCAATTCCTATAATTAGTTCATACTCTCCATATATTATATATCTTGTACAAATTTTCAATCGTTTATAAAATACTGTTTATTCATCCAATCAAGTTCAAGTACATTTTTTTAAACTAGTAGAGAATGACATATGATGTTAATGCTTTTTTTTTCAAATATTAATTCATTAATTTTTTAATCATTTAATGAAAAACTAACTGTCTTGCCAAAAATCTTCATTTCCCCACCATCAAATGAGTTAAACTTCAGTTTGTTTTCCACACCAATGAGGTTAGGCTTAAGATGTTATCGGCCGATTATTTTAAACGATTCTGTTAATTTTCATAATGCTTGGTGGATTTAAAATTAAACATTGTTAATTAATCGACTTTTCTGAATTCATTTTGGAGTTCTTTCGAATTAAAATATAGAATATAGAAAATTAGAAATTTCTAATCTGTATTGCGTACCCCAACTTATGTAGAAAAAACATGCATTTTTCGTTGCCACAATTGGCCTAAATCCTCAATTAGTGTTGAAAATTCAACGCTAGTATAATTTTTGATCAATTATTTATAGTAATTGTTATCGTCAAGCCGGGATAGTCTGGTTGGTATGGCTTTGGATTCTCAACCCTTGGGAATCGTATTCGAACACCGTGTAAAGAAAGGAGAATGGGAAATTGCCAGGAAATTCGCTTTCTATTTTGCCATTTAATATTATGATTGCCATATTTCTATACATATTTATATTGATTGTAATTATTTAATAAAGAGTAACTAAAATAAATTTTGTCTTTGATATCCTAAGTAGGAACTGTTTTTTTTTTAAATGCTTTTTATATTACTTGTTATGGATATTCCAAGGCTCAAATTTTTTATATTTTCTAGTGATACAAATTTCTTATCTTGTATAGATGTTCTCTCTTATCTACTAAAAGAAATACATGCACGGGTTATGCGTGTATTAGACCTTTACATATAAGACCGTTGGAACTAGAGCTATCAAACTTTTTACCAACAGGTTTTACTACTATATGTTTTTGAGAGCGGGAATATCCACCTAAAAGCTATTTTTTTTAATAAAAATTTAACGGATTTTCACCGTTTTTCTATTTTGGCCTGTGAAAATATTACAGTACAAAAATAAATTTTACATTACCTTGAAATTCAAAAACTCGTTTTTTGTTATTATATTAATTTGACATTAATAAAAAAGTTTTCCTAAATTTCGGCAATGTGTAAAAGATATATTTTTTTTTTGTTTAATATTCGACGACAGATTACATTGCGACTTCTAACCCTTCTCTGTGGTCTATCAAATATTGAACAATGAGATTTTCTGTTGAAAGCTAAAGAAAAAGATTTTATTAGTGATCCGTGTTGTATACAAAACGAAAACAAAAGTTATGCTTTCGAGGAACATATCGTAAATGTCAGAAGATGAATAAACCAGATATTTACATTTTTAGTAGAATTAAGTCGGTATTCTATAAACTGTTCTGAATTTAGAAGGCTCATGTATTTAATGCACAGAACATATTCAAGGCAATTAAAATCCAGAATTAATATCTTACACAGAAATGAAAGAAATTAATTCTGATAATACCTTTCATTTTTGTAATTCATTTCGGTAATATTAACTAAAGGATTTTACTGGAATTAAAAATTGCCAATGTTTCGCCAACGGCAAATAGTTTCTTATTAGAGATGTGAATTTCATACCCCAAAAAATATTTAGACTATAATAAATGTTGTTTAAACCTGAAACATAGAAACCTATTCTCAACCGCAAAGCAATTAATCAATCACGTATTCATCACAACAAGCAACCCAAACAGGAAATGGCATTACGTCACAAAATATATCAGTCTGCATTGAGAATAAATATTCAAGAGAGAAAACAAGTTATTACAGCGAAAATGTTTTTAAAAAACTCGAGAACCTGTTTGCTTCATCTTATTCCCATTGAGTACAAATGAGAACATATAGGAAATAGCCTTGAAGTTTGTTGCGTCTAATTGCTTCCGTTGCAGTTATTCGTAAAAATAGAATCTGGCAACGACAGTAGGAAGAGGCGTTTCAATAAGCCCGATTGAAGTGCGATTCCTTTTCAAAACCGAAGAAAAGCCGATTCATCTGCCCCATTTATATACGACCTTGAGGCATCAAGAATCGAAAGTGTTACCAATTTTACCGTCTCGCTGTGATTGACATTTCTTGATATTAGCAATAAGGCAGCGCGAGCGAAAAGATAACATTTATTTCGGGACATAAAAGTTACAAAGCCATGATACGCTTATGTGAAAATTGAAATTTCATGTACATTGCTCGAATAAATAAAATTCCAGTTTCAGGCAAGATTATTCAGATACCATCTTGAAGATGAAATTTGTACCATAGAATAAACAAACTTAATAGGATGTTTTGTAGAAAAGTAAATTAGCTTTAAAATATTTTGATTCTAATTGCAGAAAATTCTAATATCCAGTTCATTATGTGAGATCGGTTAAATTATTTTACCCATTCATTTATAATGTCCGACGCTTGTGATGCCCGATTGAAGCCAAAATGCATAATAACGTTCCGGATTCGTACACATCTCGACACACTTGGCGAGTGTAACGATTTACTTCATACGTTGTCATCTGTATATATAATTGCAAAACTATTTATCTTAAGCCAAGTATGGATGAGTGGCGCACTAATTTGGAAGATGATAAAGATAGTAGCCAGTGGTTTCAGTTTGTCGTAAACGTGTAAAAAATAACGATTAAAATGAAATCTGCTACGCATATTTCAGTGTATGATGTCAGAACATCAACTCTTGAGCGGCCAAGCACCACGTGCTCCTGCAAGTTAAATTATACTTTTATTCCTTTTAATTGTTCCATCGAATGAGTCACTTTAGTATTGCAAATGATCCAAAGAACTTTCTCGCATTTATTGTTTTAAAAAAATATTTTCTATTAATTTCATTTCATATAATCACGTGCTTAAAATGACTTTTCTAGTTTTTATTTGCTTTAGTCCTTAACTTAATTTTTTTAATTAGAACTTTTGTAATTGCGATGTCAGCACGTCATTGAAAGCTGATTTTTTTTAGTTGCTCATGCAGATAAAATTTTAATTTTTCCTCTACGGATTTTTGTTGAGGCCAGAAACAACATCCCAAAAACCATGTTATGTTCCGACATGATGAAAAAAAACTTTCTCGGCATATAGCTTACGAATATTCTGATCATAATAGAAATTTGGGGTCTGTTTTCTGATAGAATGTATAGAAATTAAGCAACATAGTTTTTGCATTTACCATTTCTTCTCATATGTTGTATCCATATAATATATTATATATACTTTTAAAATCATGTATGTTTCAAATATTTTTTGAATACTTCGTTTCTACACACAGTCATAAAATTACACATCTATAGCATATATAAACAAAAATATACAAATAGTGTATATACAAAATGAATGCAGAGTTAAAAAGAAAAATAATAAATTCCTAAAATGTCATTTAATACTGTTTATATTATATATCCCAAATTCCAACATTTTAGTTTTTTTAAAAGGCTTGCATTTTAGTTTCCAAAAAGTTCTTTTGGTAGAAAAAGCTTTGAAAAAGTTCGTTCTTTACATTATTCAGATTCTTTTCGAAATCCGATTCATTATTTTTCTGTGCGATGTCCTTTATAAAAACATCCATAATTAAATGGAAATTATCTTTATGAAATTCTAATCAAGCTGAATTTTTGTTGTTGTTGTTTTCCTTTTAAAATGATCTTTACATTTATCCTCCATTTCCTCTTCATTATTGGCTTCTATGAAATATTGCAACTTTAAAGTCGATTTAATCGAAATGGGATGTAAAAACTATTAAACCCTTTCAAATTATTTAATATGTTGAGAAACTCTTTAAATTTCACTAATATTAAAGGTTAATTCAAAAAAATTATTGCGATTCATTAAAAACGGGAAAGATCAAAGAGGAAGATAAAATTTGGCCGAATAATAAATTCCATTTAAGTTAAACCATCTATCTAAGCATTATTTCAATCAAATTCGAATAATAAAAGGTCAAATTAAATATTTTTAAAGGCTTGAATTTTTTTAATTAAAATATTAAAAAAAATCAATTGCATATTAAAAGCTTCTTAAAATTAAAAAAAGGAAACAGAAAATTATAGTAAATTGGACATAATGACAAGAATAATTTTTTATGTAATATAAAGGTGGTTATAAGTGATTTTAAAAATTAATTCATTCATAAGTTTAATTCACTCCTTTATGCCTTGAGTACTACGGCTGCTATAATTTACGCAAAAAAATTTACGTTAGTAAAAAGTACAATGATTTATTTTTACAAGAAATGTTAAACGAACTAAAACGAGTTTTCGAACAAATCACTCATTTAAACAAGTTTCATATTTCTATTACACATAAAAGCATGAAATTTACACATGAACAGATATTTTGTTAAACATTTTTGTATAATTAGACTAGATAGAAATGCTCCTTTATCTACGAAATATTCATAAACTTTATAGTTTCATGCAATGTTAGATATAATATATGACTATATCTGAGCTTAAAAGCAAGGGGAAATATACTCTGAAGGAGTTGCGTTAATTTTAAGAAATCACAATGATTTCTCAGATTTTCTAATAAATTTTGAAAGCTAATTAAAAAAAAGTTTTAAAACCTCAGTTCAGAACCTGATATTTCCACAATATCTTATCTGCTAGAGTAGAAGAATTAAAAAAGACGTGAAATCGAGATTTCAAAAAATAAATTTCTAGAAAATTTTATTGAAAATAAAGTTTGAAATAATATTTATTCTAGTGATATAAAAAACATGAAAATAATTATCTAAAAAGATATTTATCTAAAAATGTTTGATATTAATTTCAAAATGATTAAAAATGTATTGGAAAGGCATGAAATATACAATATAAAAATTTTCTCCACTATTGCAAACAACCGTTTCCAATATGTTTATTTTTTTTTAATATTAAAATGCACAGGAACACTCACCTCCGTTCGCCATGTACTCATCGTAGACATCCGACACCGATTTCACCAAAGTAGTCATGACGAGAATCGACGGGAATTTGTTCAAATGAAGGGACTAGAATTGGAACTGCAGAAAACACGAGGGATTCGGCAACTGCCTAGAACACAGCCAAAACTAAGAGACCGGCTGAAAAAAAAAAAGAGGAAGAAAATATTACATCAACAAAGGCAGGCTGATTCGAAAATTTACACCGTGGCCTTGCTCAACACGCCAGTCGAATCGGGATTAAACGCATGTTTTCAAAAAGAAACCGACACACTTGTCACCGGAAAGTTAGAAAAGCAACTGCAGAACAGATCACTGAATTAACAAACTATGAATAGAATTTAAGAGGGATCTCGTGCATGAGTGGTTTTAAGTTGCATCATTGTACTTTCTCTATATTAAGAGATAAGATTTAATAATAGAACTTAAAAATCAAAGAGAAATAGAGCAGAGATTGCCTTACATGAACAAATATTGAGTAAGTTTTGACTGATTTTTAAATAAAACTTTAAGCTTTTACTGAGATCTACATTCAAAATATAATTTTTAACGCTCACTGAAGTTGCACAAAAACTACGCCATGGATCATTGAATATAAGCCATATTTCGATCCGATACGTCATACAGCCAAAAAAAAAGCATTACTTGAATATCGGTATTCTCACGCATGGAATATCGACATTTTAAGTTCAAATAACAGAATAGAGTATAATTTGTAACAAATAGCAAGGACATCTGTAAATATATTTTAAAAATTACATTTAATGAAGCCAAATTAGATTCATGAACCTCGAAATATTTTTGTCTACAATTATTAACCGACCATTGATTGAAACTTAAAAGCTAACATAATTTTAAGCGTCAAAAAGTTAAGAAAGGGATTAGTTTGAAAAAATATTTATATCAAAATTAGGTCATAATATTTCACAAAATCATATTTAGATGTAACTAATGCCAAAATAAAAACTTGATCCATGTATATTTATAAATAATTCAATTCTGAAAGGGGATTAGCATTACACATAGTATGCATAGGCTATAAAATAATCCACATGAGGATTGAAATTCGAGTTTGAAAATCCATATAACTAAATCACAAATTTTCGATACTCAATGATTTTTATACCTAAGACGGAATTATGATCCTCAAAAATTTGATATTTTATGGAAAAGTTCGATTTCAGGAATGAGTTAAATATTTTATCCCATTAAAAATTGAATAAGGTTTGCGATAACTGTTCATAAATTTTAAATTTAACTTAACAGATTTTCAAAAATTACGTTTCAAATCACAGGAATGATAAAATTTTCGTTTATTCATAAAATTGACTAAAATATTAATAATAAAGAAAAAATATTTACATTTTTTTAACTTAAAATTATTCTTTTTTTTATGTTGGAAACTGGAAATACATTAAAAGTTATTTTCACGATTTAAAATAGGAAAAAAACTGATTCAAAATAGTAATTATATTTACAAATTAGCTCCCACTTTATTCCTAAACACACAAAAATAACAATCAAAACAAACACGTATGCCCTTTCACTTAGCGCATTTAAAAAAAGCAAAAGAATCGACTAACAGCTTTTACTCACGGTCAACCACCGTCTTGTCTCGCCGCCCTTCAAAGTCGTGTTTCTAGACTGATTCGCGCACTCATAACTGAAGAAGTAACACAATGAGCCTTGTTTTTGCTAGGGGAGGGGAAATTCTCGAAATTCAGTAAAAAAGCACGTGCGTCATAAGGGTTGGGAAAATCATTGAAGAAAGGGTGATATTCTCGAATAACCCTCTAGAGGCGGAAGGGTGGGTTTTCTCCAAACCGAGTCGCGTCAAACGAGTCCCAAACCGATTTTGCCCCAGGATCCTTCTTGATATATCTGACAATCGATCTTTCATCCTGACCGGCATGCCACGGCACCATTCCTACCCGGGGGAAGGTCAACACACACAGTCCAAACTCCACCAGCCGCTCCACGTGCTTTCAGGTGCTCAAAGATTTATAAATTAGAGTAAACAAAGGCGGTTGAGTCCGATTTGTTTTTTCCTCGGCTCTTTTTTGTGACAAGGCTAGGCGAAGGCGAATCTCAATGAGAAAGCTCGTATCAAAAATCCATGGGGATGCCCTCGCATGAGCATCAAGAAGCTGCGAAAATGCAACCAAACACGTGAATTTGATGTCACGTTGTGCAATAAAGCTTGTAAGTATTAGGTCAGAGCACATCAGGGTGCACAGCATGCCTTATGCAAGAATGTCTTGAAATATGCGCAATGTACGAATGAAAATATACGCAAATAAACCGAAAGAAAAATCAGTAGGCAGATTACTTAAATTGGAGTGCATGTGGTTTGACATAACATTTTGCCGACCGGGTGCTAAAGTTCCATTATACGATTGATGAGTGTAATGTCAGAGAAAGTTTTTTTTTCTCCTTCAGCTCTAGTTTAACATTTTCTAGTGAAACTTCGAAGTTTTTCATCCCCCCAAAACTAACATTTTCTTGGAATTTCTTCAACGAATTAAAATTATGCATAAAAAATATCTGTGGATGTCTACTCGAATGCTTTATATCTTACGTAAAAGTCAAAACATTCTTTTTATATAATGATATCGATTCAATTGATTTATATTTCAAGTGAATTTTTTACAGTGAATATATATGGTTCAATCTTTTTTAATGAGAGAATAACAAAATTTTTACTAAACCTATACATACATTAATATATGTATAAATATATATATATATATATATACTTAAAATAACGTAGTGAAAAATTCTAATAAATTTCAACCGTTTCAGCTTTTAAGAAATATTTCTTCGACGCTATTTAAGATTCCTTAAATGTCGGAATGCGTAACATTCTTAAAGAAAAGGTTCTTACAAACTAACAAATAATTATACAGTTTCATAATAACTACATAATTCCAAATATAGGAATTAACTTTAGATGACAAATTCAAAAGCTAAAAAATAAAAATATATTATTAGAAATCATTAACTGCTTCAAATCATCATTCCAAATCTTGAATTAACGAAAGAGTAAAAACATGAACATTACATGAAACAAAAGACTTTAGTATCCAAATAACGTTACATTTAGAAAGTATTTACGTTTAGTTCCATATTAATGAAATTGATATTTCATAAAATTAATACATTTTCTGCATTTTAATTAAAATTTATTTTTACTTAGAAAAATACTATAAGAAAATTTATTGAAAAAAAACTGCAGCTTTTATTTAAAGTTGAATAGTTTAATAATACATTTCCTTTTATTCTTACTCTTATTGAGGGTAATTTGTTATAACTGCGGCTGAAAAAAAGGAAAAACAGTAGTAACAAAATAAATGGCATTAAAACGCTACAATTATTTGTAAGAAAATTTTTATTACACTTTCGACTTAATATTATTACAAAGGATTATCTACTTAATATCATTATAAAGACTTAATATTATTACAAAGG
>JAOUZG010000273.1:3076128-3088257 GCA_026289955.1 Argiope argentata
GATTATCTACTTAATATCATTATAAAGACTTAATATTATTACAAAGGCTATTATAACAAAAGATATCAATCATCGACAAACTTTTCTACTTTCTATACAGAAAAAAAGAGCCTTTAACAAATGAGAAATGCTGTGCATACTCACCATCCATTGCCTAAAAGAAATTTGTCTAATGCATTTTTCGAAAAATATATTCATCGCTTAAAACTTTTTTTGCACAAAAATATGAGGCACATAATCTTAGATTAATATTTTTAATCCATAAAATATTTTAAATTTGCAGCTTCGAATTCATTTATTACCCAAGTTTGACAAATTAATAAAAAGAGGCATTTTTTTTTAATTTTTGCACTGATAACTATTAATATGATTAGATTGAACGTTTACATTCATCACGTGCAATGAAATATTTATATGCAACAAATGCATGTTTTTTCTTAATCAGTTCTTTTCACTTGCATAATTGAAAAAGCGCTAAAACTTTACATCCGGGATATTATTACATCCTAGATGAGTGCTTTAACAAACAGTACAAAATAACTTAATTTTTGCATAAAATAGATACACAAAAAAAAACTATTAAAGAGGGAAATGTATTAAAAACAAGTGTTAAGTTTTAAAATGGTAAAAATAGTTTTTTTTAATAAAAAATATATATAATGCAAAGATTTTGTTTAGAACTTGATTTATTCAAAATTCTTTCAAATAACTTAACATATATCAGAAATTACGAAAAATATTTATCTTCCAAGTTTCTACAGAGTTTGATAAATAAAAAAATAAAATTCAGATATTCTTTTTTTTTTCTGTTTGCGTTTTGAAGCATAAACCAACAGTAAAATAATTTTAAATTAGGAATTTATTTTACAGTTCGGGAACTATAAAAGATAGAGAAATAAATATACTGAATTTAAATAAAAATTATGCACCCTTTTTTCGTAAGAAGATTTTACCAAAATACAGAATTAGTATAAATGTAGAAGTCATGAATTATGCCAATATCAGTCTTAATCGCCTACCTTTATCCTTCAAAAGCATCTTTTTTTTCTTATCATTTTTCATCATTATTTTACAATAAATATTTTAGAGTAAATAAATACACTTTCGCTGACTGACACCGGTTATTTTTGTTTAAACATATTTAAAAGACTCTTCGAGTATTAATTTATACTTATTAAAGAAAATAATGAAATTTGACAACGATTAAAAGCATTTTAAAACAAAACACATACAAAACCTTCACTCTCTCAGAAGAAAGCTCGCCAAACAACACAGTAGTCCAGAGTTCGGCGGATAAATGAATCAAATGCAAATAGTGAAGGTTCGTTGAAAATGGAATTTGCAACACAAGTTCTCACCACCACACACCTAATTAACAAGCTTTAAAAAATGCGTCTCGGTTAGTATTTTCTACATCTAGTGATCTCGATATTGGGGAAGTTTCTACTGCTATAGTAATAAGTCTCGTCTGTCTAGTATAACAAAAACAAAAGTTGTCCTTGCTGTCTTCAAGGATTTTATGCTTTCTCCTCTTAGATGCTATTTATTACAACCTATCAACTTCAAAACACACAACCGGTTTAATATGACCATTTTTTTTATAAATATACTAGACAGTCATTGGCATTTTTTAAGCGTCTTTCTGCCGTCTAATATTTTTAACAAGAGTAAAAGTTAAATAATTGTATACAACAAAACATTGCAAGGACAAAAAAATATCAACTCAGCTAATTCGTTGATAAGGATCATTGCACTCCACGTATGCAACCGCGAGAATCATTTGTGTTAATCGTTGGAGTAATTCAGTGGTTGAAAGTTGCGATGCGGGTCATTTGTCATTGTGTTCACTTGCGTGTTAAATCGAGAAAGGCCCCAATTACACATAAAAAAAGTCATTGAGGTTTATCAATTTTGAAATGACGAATATGTTATGATGTAAGTTGATAATCGATAAGGATAAATTCTAATTTAGATAAACTTGAACAATTTTCAGAATGTATCTAAATTTTTCTGATGAAATATTCCATAAGAAATATGTGGACTCCTAACTCCAATGAATAATAAAATGGTTTTCTTGGAAAAGGAAAGGAAAGTTGGTAAGGGAAAAAAAGGCTTTTCTTCTAAATTTAAAATAAATTTTTAGGGTGAGTTAAAAAAAGCCTTCTTAAAACCACGACCACACGCTAGAGTTTCCCAAGCAAAAAGCAAAAAAAAAAAATCGACTGTGGAGATATAAAAATTCACTAGTTCAATACGTAATTTGAAAATGGAATTTTGCATGGAAAATTATCAGGAAAAGCGGGAGGGGGGGGGAGCCACGCAATTCAAGAGTGAAGTTTAATTTAGTTTAGTTATATTAAGATCCTTTTGTCAAGTAACACTATGGCTATTTTGAGACGCACGTAGCAATTTTGAACAGCGGTCAGATGACGAAGGCGACACCTGAGCTGTGCAACAGCCATTACACTACGGTTCTTCAATGGAACCGGGTCCCGAACCTGAAATCCTACGGCTCACGAGCCGAGATCTTACCACCAGACCAACTCAGAAGTGAAACCTAAATTCTTATGTTTCAAGATTGTTTTTGTACAAAGATAGGTTGAAGTTTAGATATCAAGAGCGAAATCAATTGACGCGTTATTTTATAACTAATGATTCTGATACAAATTACTGAAATATCTACAAAAATTTTGAGCTTATCTGTTTCGTATAATATGGACAACTAAATCCTTAGTCGAAGCATCAACAAATAAGATGACAGATCAAATGATATCTTGTAGAATGTTTCGCGAAAGGGAAGTTTTCCCGTAAAAACTCAAAAACATTTATAACCGAAATGTTATTATAATGCATCATAAAATTAAGTAATTTAATTCTCAAAGGAGCAAAAAGCATCAACATAATCTTCTTAATATTACATTATTAAGATGAATCTATTTTAAGAATCGAATTCCAATTTCTATAATAATAATAAAAAAAAACCTATAACATCGAAAATTTTCTTGAAGAGAATGGTGTGAAATTCATTTAAAAAGTATCGAATAGTTTTTAGAACAATTAGAAACACTTTATATTTTAATATGCTTTGTCTAATTTGAGAATTAATATACTTATTAAAGATGATCCGATTAAATCTGAGTTGGTTATGAATCTAACCGAAATAGATATTTATGACTAATAAAAATTTACCAAGTTAAATACTTTGAGTTGGATTTTTCGATAGAGTATACAGACTGAACAGCTGTGAATAATTTTTCCATCTAGTTGAAATTCAACTATTGCGAGAAAAATCCATATTATTTAAGAATGGAAACAAAGCATTTAAATCAATTTTAATATAATATTTTTATAAATTAGAAGTCAAAAGCAGTTATTATACTTGAAAATCCTTTATAAATTCCAATATTAACTAAATGCTTCACAAATAGTAAACAATTTCTTTTGTTTGATCTCCGCTTTCTTAAATATTGATGACTTCCCTAATCAAGTAATTCTTTTCATACCAAAACTATTACGACTATTAACAACTTTTTTTACAGATATTGATATTATTAAAAAACTACTATTGTTTCCAAATGACTATATATTTTTTTCAAGATAAATTGCTTTTTTCACAACAACTTTTTCCTGAAAATATGAATTAATCGAATATAAATTATTCAAAAAATAATAAACTCAGTAAATATTACTAAATCAATAAAGGGAATTTCCTTTTACTATTCTATTCAACAAGAGCTCGGCAACATATTGACAGAAAAGGTCATCCCGCCCTTGATAAAGATGTAGATTTTAATGATTAAAAATCCAGCTTAGAATAAAGATATCTTGACTAATCTGTAAGTGAATACTGAATACAAAAGAATTTTATCGTAATTAATGACGTCCGCTGTAATGAATACAACACGAAATTCGACCTTCCGTAAACGAACCAGTTTTACAGATCTAACTTTTAATCAAAAAATTCTAGATTGATGTCGAAAAACGTATGCGAACTTTTCGATATAAAAAAAACTCTCAGACTCTGGGTGGCAAATGTCTATTCTTTTGCATCTAAGTTATTATCTTGCAACAGTAATTGTTGACATTAAAAACAGTCGAAATTAGGACTTGATAATCACTTTTCAGCCGCTCACGTCAAAGATTTTAGAGATATCGAAAAACGTTAAATACGAAAGTGGCTCATCTTAAATTATGACCTAATGGGCTTGTTTTATTTATCTTTATCTTCGGTACTAAGACAGTTCCAGCAAAATGAAAGTTTCAACCACCCTACCACCATCATTTCCACACCCTTTGAGCTAAAAAGACCATTTACGAAATCGTCCAAGATTTTTATATTTCTTATTCCAAGCATTTTAAAATCTAAACGAAATTCCTCTAGGTATTCTGTTGACAAAATAACAAGGGAAAGCATTAAACGCATATATGAACTTTTGATCGAAATTTATTATGGGTTCTAGGAATCATGATATTTGAATAACTGAAGAAATTTTTCCAAAGTCTTAGCCTGAGAACCATTGTAAAGATAGTCTTCTTATAAGAATCTACCTACAACGCATATTTCGTATATTAAATATTCTTGAGCTATTTCTGAAATGGATAATTAGCGGTGTATTACTTACAAACAAATACTGTTTTTACGTATTAATTAATTAATTAATGAGGCACTCGAAAAGACGCAATTTCTGTAATCTAGCAGAATATAAAATTTAAAAAATAGTTTCTTTCGATTTTATTCAAATCGATGAACTAAAATTAACTTTTCCAGAGAAAAAAAAGTATAGAAACCATAATATTCTGACTACTTTTAACATAATTAGGAATAAATACGTTTAATGGCAAATTACGACAACAGACTTGTCCACGAACAATCATATTCTGTCTGTAACCATTACGATATGACACTGCACTTCACTTATTTATTTATTGCTCTAGAGAGCGTTTGGCGTTTAAAAAAAGTTACTAAACCTATTTAATTACTGTTTTGTTTATATAGTTTCATCGAAGAGATGATTTCATACAACGACATGTAATAAATTGCTTTTTTTTTCAATTCCAGAAGCATCTACAATTTATTTTAATAGAGTTTCACCTTGAAGTCTTTAAGTAGCCAATGCAACAACAACCGACCTTCGTAAGGGCAGCTTCACTCAATTTTCATGTCTGGAAAACGTGAGGCCAATTAATGGTTCCCATCAGAAAACATACACAAAGGTTTGGCATCCAAAACCTTGCAGGCATGTTTATCAAGGAGGACCAAACAGCAAATCCTGTTTTTGTAACCGAATCACGCACGATGCGTAACAACAAACGTGTTTGGGAATTTTATTTTTGTCATTCGAGTAAAATAATAGCAATATTAAAAAAAGACTATTACTAGATGATGAATTTGGTATTTTCTGGATGAAAGGCGTTTTTAATCATACATTTTACACTTATATTTAAGAAATTCTCTTTAATAATGGCCAAAGGAATCTTCTAGAACTTTTTTTTCAACTTCGTCATGAATCACTCGTCACATGAGCAAATATCAAATCTATAAAAAAAAGATCTTAAACGTTTTCAAGGTCACGCATGCATTCAATTTAAAAAATTTCTGGGAAACCATTTTTTTTTTTGTTTATTGCATTTATACTTTTCAAATTAATTCCACAGTCAAGTCTTGAGTGATTCCAACAAAATTCGAAAAAGTAATAATTTCATATTTAATTATACGTAATAATAGTTAACTATGAAGTACTGAGGTATTACATATTTGTTAAAAATTATCTAAGATAAATTTAACAATTTAATCTTGCATTTCGATTTTAGTATGACTTTACTAAATCGATAACTGAAGTTCACTAACACTAAACTATTACCAAAAGGAAATAATTTTCTTTAAGGTTCCACGGTGTTTTTCATCTCATATATACCTTAATAAGCGAGTAAATGGAGTTAATTGATATAAAAAATATATGCAAATACGAAATCGAACAGAGAATCTTATAAACATCTTTAATTTACAACTATCTACAATTTTTAATCAATGGGAAATTTTTGAAATAAATAGCTTGTCTGACTTTTATTCTGAATTGCTTTGTTTTAAATACATTTGAATGTGGTAAACCAATGTACGAATTAATATTAAAGAGAGTAAATGCATATTTTAAAAGCAGATATCTTACATTCTCATTTATTGATACTTCAATCTGTGCATCTGAAATAAAAGTGTTAAACCCTCTATTCGCCCGTGTAGCTTTCAAGTCATATTTTATCTACATTTTACAGAATTATAGCTTTTTTTTTCATAAGATGGCGCGTAAATCTTAACTATGACGTTGCAAACACAACCAATGCTAGTATTCATCACCATTGCTAGGCTCATCAATCCGAAATAGCAAAATAACTACTGTGCAAACTGTTGGCAGTAAAACTACGCGAAACCATTTGATCCAATCGAAATTATTTGTGCTTTTATCAGTGATTACCAAACTATGTTTCAGGATGCATGCACATTTATGCCTTTCACTAAACGCAAATTGTTGTATGGACTTTCACAAATAGGTTATTATACACAGAAGTGCACATTTTATAGGCCGGTGTGACTTGAAAGTCGCATAACGATTATAACGCAATTAAATTGTTTAAACACAAATTTGTTTTCATTTGCATATATAGGTTTATAATTTCTGATTTTTCGTTCCCATAATTTTTTTTGGAGTTAAAACAAAAATTTGGCCAGTGGAAGGTTAAATAAATTAGTAAATAAGGATCTATAACAGCCTATTCACTTCAGACAAATTTAAATATTAATTTCAGATCAAAAATAGTCAAGTTACTTCAACGTTACAACCAAACCTTTCGCAGCATTTGTGAATGGAGAATTTCCGGTGTTGATTGATTGATTTATGTATATTTTTCATCAGTTCATGCAAATATATATTTTTGATTTAATTATTGATCTGGATATATTACTCGAAGTAAATAATTTTACGAAAAATACATGTAATATTGAATGTCCAAATTATATTATCAGTTTAATTAAATATTAAAAGCTCAGCATTTCAATTTGAAGACTCATTCCATGCAATAAGATTCATTTAATATATACCTTTTTGTAATACGGGTTTTATTTTTTATGAATCCATTCTACCTATTTCTTGGATATTCCAACAGGAATAAACAACTAAAAATACTAGAAATAGTAATAAAGAAAAAATGGATTCTTTTTAATAAAACGAAAATTAGGATAGCATGTTTTCTTTATTTAATGTTCCTGCTCAAAAATGTTTTAATAATTTCGTATTCATTTTCGAAATATCCCTTAGTTAATTTTTTTTTGAGAAATGCTCTCCTTTTGGTATTAAAATTCTTTTTCAATAAACATAAATATATAATTAAAAATTTTAGAGTCTCTTGGAATTCGAAACCTGGTCCATTTCATATGAAGGTCACGCAAATTTTTTCCATTACTTGAAATGATACTTTCTTTGATTAATAAAATACTAGTTATAATTCTGATTATATTCAGCATGCAAAAGCTTGTATCCAGAAAATAAAACGATATGTCATTATCGCAGTACGAATGAGTATAAACTGGTTGATAAGATAATGTCTACAAATTTTTAAAGCTTTACAAAAGTAATTAAAAGCGAAAGCATTTCCCTGTCGGACCTGGTTCAAAAAATCGAATTCAATTTCAAAATAAAGCCTTGAAGATCGTGACATAATGAAGGTCAAATACATTACCAGTCTAGGAGGCTTGTACTGCAATTTGTTTTTGTGGTTCTGCATTTCAGGATAGTTTTTTTTTTCTTTTTAGGACCGATTTCGAAAATTCGTCTTCACTTAAATACGATATCACATTGCAGCTCTTACTTTTCACCTTTTCAAGAGGTCAATTATGGTTGGAAATTCCAAATAAGCAATCAATTTACATTCGATGCATAATTCATAAATTCATTCCAAATTATAGATACCAATATCATTAATTCTCAAAAATGCACAGAATAGACTAGCAAATTCTACTTGTTTAAATATACTTGAAAATTGCCCTAAAGCACAAAGCAAATATTAATTAGAACCATAAAACTGCGCTGAAACTTAACTAAAAAAAGTTTTAACGCAAAAAGTGTAATTTTAAAATACTTATCAATGCAATGTTTTGTTCACATTTCTCTATATTCAATTCAATATTAAGAGTTTAGAATTCGGTTTGTTCGATATTAGAGAGCTTAATTCACTAGGTCCTTCTAGAACATATACTACGAAAATAATTCTGAACCAAATTAAAATAGCCACTATTTAAATTCATATTCCAACCCGAAGTAAAAAAAATCATGAAAGTTTTATATTTTTGTAGAAAAATCAATACGCGAGAGAAATTTTAAATGTGGAAATTCTTTCCAAATTTAGAGTTTTTTTTGGTGTAGATATCAAAAAATTTTAAATCTTGACTTCTTGGATCATACACTAAGAATGTTTGATAGAATCCCAAATTAAATTTTTCACACCATAGTTCGCTTTTTATGGTAACAGTAACCTTTGGTATCTGATGTTAGGATAAAATCATCTAGGTCAAAAGGATCAAGAATTTCAGAAAGAAACGATTTCTTTTAATTATTTTAAAAAGAAAAATTAAATCTTAATGATTTCGAAAATTATTCAGAGACATAATTCGATTTACTTTAAATTTTGTTTAGATGTAGAAGGTAAAATAAAAAGTACAAAAAATATTCTAACTTTGCTGGACTATTAAAAAGAAGAAAAAAATCAACCTTGTCATGCATCTTAAATTTAAAAAAATAATTCGATGCAGTTAAATTATTAGTGTGAGTATATTTTTTTTATTCCGCCACTACCAACTAATGTCAAACTTAAGACATGCTTTATTTACAGCCATCAAAAGCATCAACCCCGATATCTTTCAAAACTGTGGACTGAATTTTCGTACCACTCTACATCCTTTGAGTTTCCGGAGGGATTCAACAAGATTAAACTTTGTTTTCTTTTAATTTCCATGCAATTTTAGAATATTAGTGAATTCTGCAATTTTATAGCTTGCTTTCTTTCTTTTTACTTCAATTGTTTTATATTGTGGAAAGAATTTTTCATAAAAAAGTCAATCAGCATTTTGCTCTTTCGTATCAGATTCGAGTATCCGAACAGAAGTTATTATAGCTAAAACTCCACCAAATAATTTTTTCAATTCTATCTGTTAGGGTTTAAATACCCAAGACGGCCATTTCATATCTTTATCAAAAATCCAATCAAGTATCTTATAAATCAAATATCTTTAGTAAAAAAAATGTGAAATTGTCAACAAACCATTGTTATTTCTTAATGATTCCAAGAACCTTCTGAATACAAGAAAATTGACTACGCCAGTTACTACGTCTTTATGCTGTGTATTGTAAAAAAGGAAATATATATCTCCGCAACTATTACGCTTCTCGCATGGCAATTTATTTGTAAAACAAACGAAACAATCGTCCCATCAGAATGCTTCAATCAGATTTGACAACAGATAAACACCATCTTAGATTTCCAATTAAGAGCCGAACAGAAGAAAGGTCAAAAACAAGTTTAAGAAGCTGGCCTTGTTTCTTCCTCTCAGTATCTGGATTTCATAAATTAAAACAAAGAAGTGGATACTCGATGTTGTACTTCTTGAACTTCACCTTGAACCACGCATCCTATTCGAGATATTGCTTCGATTTTGGCAATAGTTACAGCTCGAGGGCAATAAGGAAGCCAACTGGGTATAATGATTTTGATAAATTATATAGACGAGTACTCGCATGCTAATATATTTAGAATTTTAACCCTCTAAGGGCCCGTGTAACTTTCAGGTCACATTTTAATTTATCGACATTTTAAAAAATAATTATAGCTTTTTTCAGGAGATGGTGCATAAATCTTAACTTTATGACATTGCAAACACAACCAATACTAGTATTCATGATCATTCCTAGGCTCATTAACCCGAAATAGAAAAATAACTGCTGTACAAACTGTTGGCCATAAAATGACGCGAAACCATTAGTTCCAATTGAAATCATTTGTGTTTTTGTCAGTGATTGTCCAACTATGTTTATGGACGCATGTACATTTATGCCTTACACCGAATGCAAATTGTTTTATGGACTTTCACATATGAGCTATTATACACATAAGTACAAATTTTATAGGCCGGTGCGACTTGAAAGTCGCATAACGATTATAACGCAATAAAATTGTTTAAACACAAAAAATTGTTTTCATTTGCATATATAGGTTTATAATTTCTGATTTTTCGTTCCCACATTTTTTTAGAGTTAAAAACAAAAATTCGACCCATAGAGTATTAATAAGAAAATGTATTGACATGGGCAAAGTACATAAAAATCACGATGCACATTAATGCACAAGTTTTTTTCTTACGTTCACTTTACAATTAATCAAAATAGGAAGCCGAATCGTTAGCTAAACTATGTAATATCTTATAACTTGGATTCCAGCTTTTTAAATCTTTGAATTTTACATTCTATTAAAAATTGACGGTTATAAGCACATTTTAAATATAGCTAAAATAAGCACACAAAAAAATCAATGAGAAATTTTAAATGAGAATTCCTCATTTATAAGCAGTGGTAAATTGCATACTTAAAGTTTCTAAAATAAAATTATAAAAGCTCATAATTTCCAAAATATAAAAGCCGAATTCAACTTATGTCTACTAATAAAAGTGCGAGCATGCACATATTGTACAGCAATGAAGTTTGACACACACACACATATTATATATATATATATATATTATATATATATATATATATACTTTGTAGGGTAGAAAAGTGCACCTGGAGCAGTTTTTTAGAAATTTTAATCCTAATTTCAATTAAAAATTGTTTAGAGTTACCCAATTATAATTCCGAAAATATGGTAGCATATATATGAATTTTTTGCTTTCTTAAAGTTTAAAAATATGCTTTTTTAATAATACGAATTCGAATGTCAATTTTTTCTGAATTTCGGCAAAACCTTCTCCACCCCTTTAACAATTTCCAACAATATGCTATATTGCAGCCCCAAGATTCAAACCATTTTCACTATTTCATCAAATATTAAATAATTTAGTTTTTAGCCAAGAGAGAAAGATCAAAAGATAGATTTTGTTTAAATATGTATTTACAAGACTAATTTTTAAAAAATAAAGATACAAACACCAAAGTTTAGAAGAGGGACCACATATTTATATTTTTACAGCTCTAAAATGCCATGGGACTGGTCTTCAATGGATTAGAAAGGTTCATGTTCACAATGAGCAGAACATGTGGAAGGCAATTAAAATAATAGCTTTAATATCTGACAATTTGAGTCATCATGTGCATGAGGTTATTCTGGACAATGACTGAAATTAAATAGGTATTCGGTTAACCAGCTAGTCGTCAAAAGTGACTAGTTAACCAAAATATGATTTTTTTTTCCTATCGTCTAAATTGCAAGCAATTCAAAACCAAAGCATAAAATAAAGAGAAAGATTCAAAGTGTTTTTTAGAAACTATTAAAACACGATAAATTGCTTATCTGTATTTAAAACAAAGTTTAAATGGGAATGCAAATTTTTATCCAAGAGCTAAATCATTTAAAATTGTTATTTTGTGCCTTTCCTTTCGATGTCCTAAAGCTCATTCAGTATTGTGTTATGCAATGAATAAAGACGTCCTTCAATTTCAATCAATTTCTAGAAGTTATAAATATTTTTCACCATTCACAACAGTCTTTATAGCCTAAGTTTACTTTCATTCCTCACTCAGCTGAAAATAGAGCAAAAACAAGGATGTGATTTTATTCAGGAATCATCATCCCGGTTTTCTCATCTCATTTCCTTCAACTTTATCTTTTTCATTCCCCAAGTTCAATTCACCGCATGTCATTTAGGAAAAACTTTTGAATTTCAGCTCCTTATTAACTACAAGAAAAGGAACATTCAATAATTGTATAACCCTTTACGTACATACAATGGTATTTTCATGCAAGTGGTATCTAAATTTCGAATAAATTTTGCAGATACATTTAAAATATAAATTGAAATTCATTTAATAATTCGGTTTCCGAAAGACATTCAAATTTATAACAAAGTTTTTAAGCAGTAATTTTTTTTTA